>JAGKTI010026497.1:0-13574 GCA_018397915.1 Birgus latro | reverse complement strand
TTATTTTTTATATATATATATCATTTTGTATAAGAATAGGGCATACGGCTCATCTCAATGGATGAAAACAGTGGAAAAATCCGGGGAAGATTTACTTAGTGCAGAGCGGCTGAGCAGACGACACGAGAGGGTAAGGGAGGGGATGTAGGGAGGGGAGTCTAGAATGGGGGAAAATGGCTAGATTGTCAACAATGGATGGGAGTACTGATGACATTAGCAGCTCTGACTATTGTTGGACACTGGCAGTGGTGATAGATGATACAAGTCACCACCTGAGAGCCCGCGCAAATTAAATAAAACACAGGGTCACAGAAGTGACGCCCCGCGGTATGATCCATTGCACCGAACCGTCACAAAAGTGACGACCAGCGGTTTAGGGGGTAAACTCTAATGCATTGACATATTTCCATAGCCAGACTGGAACTTTACTGCTATTGATTTCTCCTTGTGCTCAGCTGATGCTGTTTTAGATTTTAATTGGGATATGTTGCCAGACCTGTATGGCAGCGACCATTCTCCATTACTTTTAACTGTAACTGAGGGTGGTCCTCACCCTTGTCTTCCTCGCTGCCATCTGGATTTGGCTGACTGGCCACTCTTCTTAGAATTAAGTTCCATTGCTCTTTCTGTCAATGAGTTTGGCTGTCTTACTGAGGCGAGTCGTACTTCACTGACATGTTGCACTCAGCGAGCCTGTTATCTATTCTAAAAATGAGGCGGTCAATTTCCTAAATGTTCGGTTCCTTCGTGGAACCCTAAATGCAGCTCCACAGTAAGACGCAAATGAGTTGCCTTCTCTCAACTTCATCACCACTGTGGAGATCCTCAATATTTTGTGGCGAATCAGTGGGTGTGAGCTCATATGAGGCAGGTTTTAACCCGTCACATCCCGACCGATTTCCCACCTCTAATACCCCACATTGCCAAGCAATTTCGGATTTTTTTTTTTTTTGGCTCAAACCTTCGCTTTTGGTGAGAAACATCGAGAATTCATAGAGAAATCGCCCACCCTAGGCTATAGCTGGTACTACAGGTAATTAGTCAGCCTTACATTTTCCATCGTTCTCAGGGTATATGACTAAAGAAATTGAACTATGGAAGGGTTAACTAATTCAAGCCATTATATATTACGATTTTTTTTATGAATTGGTACGAATTTATGTGTAGTACAAGACTATATTGGTTTTCACACATTTATATAGGCAATAGAAGCATTACACAGTCACCAAACACATCCACATATGGCACCTTCATTTATAACATTACCACCTCATTACTTCTGTTTGTTTCTTGTTCTAGCTTCTTTATTTCTTCATCCTCCATCTCAGGAATCACTTTCACCATGAATTTTGTCATTGGAGAGACCGTGGGGCAAATACCTTTACTGGCCAGGTTACTGCTAACAGGTGAATTGCCAAGTGTGGGGGGAAGGGGGGAGCGGGGTTAGGTGGGGCCAGGCAGTATCCCAGCTTGACAGCAGCTAGAAGAAGGTCTCCCACATATGCCTACCAAAAATCACCCATGAAACTTGAAAATAGTGCAAATTATGACCCTTGCAATTGCACAACGTACCCGTACGTCGATGGGTGTAGCTGTGACAAAACGTTACGACGTACCCATACGTTGGTGGGATGCCTCGGGTTAAAGGACGTAGGGTGCTCATTCTGGAAGGGTTATGTTTCCTCTATCAATTCGAGGACTTGCATCATACAGGTGTGGAACAGCATTTATGCAACTGGTCAACTCTGGAACTGTCTCCCTCTGTCTGTATTCCCTGCTTCCTATGATCTCCAATCTTTCAAACGCAGTGTGTCCAGGCATCTCGAAATGAATAGATCTTGAATTTGGCTCTCTTTTGTATTGTTTTTACTTTATCATGGAAGGAACAGTATGCGGGCCCGTGGCCCTTGGTTCCTTCTTCCTTGCATAATAAAAAAAAAAAAGGAAAATTTCAAGAAAATGTGCCATTCCCTCCCCTCCTATTTTATCTGCAGCAGGTGGGATTGTGGCTGATCCTATCACTGTTACAGAGTTACTTGTTGATCACTTTGCCTGTGTGTTGCTGGAGGGATGAAGATTCGCAGTCAGCTTGCTGCCGTTGGCATCTAGAGTCTCATGGTCTCAGTTCTGCCTCTTATGGGGGAGAGTCTTATAAGGTCCCTTTATATTTCTGAACTCCAGGCAGCCTTGTTGCAGCGTCATGATTTCCCTCCTGGCTGTGATGATACTCCTTATGCTTTTTTACGTCACTTATCTGATGAGTCCCTTTCATTTTTTGCCATCATTGTTTAATAAGAACTGGTGTGCTGGTGAGTTTCTGCCTTGTTGGGGTTTTGCCATACTTATCCTCATCCCCAAGCCAGGTACGAGTAGACTGTAGCACCAGTCGAGCAGGGCAGTACTCCCAAGGGGGATGGAAAGCTGATTACAGGGAGAGCTGGAGCTCCCATTCCATCAGCTTTCACGACTAGTTCTTGACCATCCCCCTTTGCTGAGATTTTTGAGTGTTTCAGTAACACAGAGAATAGGCCAGTATGCACTCCAATACAACTTTCACTAACTGTCAACACCAAACTACATGCACAGTACACATTACACTTCCTTTTCAAAATCTGAAGAAAAAAGGGGCCAAAAAATTTGGGTTCCCCCCCCCGGGGGGGGGGGGGGGAGACCATAAATGCCCCCACCATCCGCCCCTCTCCTGGTGACGACTCGATGATCTACATGGAACCACTGTCTGACTCACTTCTTCATTTCTGCAACATTCGTTACTTTTCCTCTAACTTTCGCTCTATTGAGCACCACCTCTCCTCCTCTAAACCTCACCTTCTCTTCCTAACTGAGACTCAGCTGTCTGAGGCAACTGATAGCAAGCCCTTTTCTGTACCCTCCTACTTTCTCTGTACTCATTTCAAAGCCAAAGGTGGCTGTTGTGTATATGTACACAATGACTTATCTTGCTCTCTTGTTCCTAACTTGATTCTTCTGAATTCTTTTCTTTCTGGCATCGGCTTTCCTGTCATTCTCTGACCAAATATTTCTGCGCTGTTTACTTATCCCCTAACTCTACTGACTATGAAAAATTCATCAAGTATCTTGCTTCAACGATGGAACTCATTCTATCCATTTCTCATTTCTCTGAAATCTCCATTCTGGGAGATTTCAATGTTCACCACAACCTTGGCACTCCTCTCCTTTCACTGATCCACCTGGTGAACAAACCTACATCTTTTCTATCCTTAATGACCTAGAGCAGCTTACAAAGCACCCTACCCATATCGCTGACCGCCATGGAGAGAGCTCCAACATACTCGACCTCTTCCTTACAACTAATCCTTGTGCTTACACTGTTAACCTTTCTTCTCCGTTGGGCTTCTCCAGTCACAACCTTATTACCTTACCTGTCCTATTGCTACAGTATGGCCTTTGGATCCTCCAGTGAAAGGTCGACTGTGGCACTTTGGTGCTGCTGATTGGGAGGCCCTCAGGCAGTACTTCTTTGATTTTCCCTGGAATGATTATTGCTTCCATGGCCGGGAGCCATCTGAGTGTGCCTTGAGCATTACGGAGGTTATTCGCTCAGGCATGGAAGGATACATTTCCTTCTCATATCCTTTGACTAATGCCAGAATGCCTTTGTTTAATCACGCTTGTTCTAATGTTGTCCGCAACAAGGAGAGGGCCTATAAAAGGTATAAGAGCCAACCCACCCCTGAATCACATCTTTTTTATGTTTCTGCCCAAAATCGAGCTAAGTCTGTTCTTCACTTTGCTAAAACTAGTATCATCCGTTCTAAATGCTCTCAACTCTCCAACTCAAATTCTTCTCGCTCCTTCTGGCACTTTGCCAAAATCGTTTCTAACAACTTTACCTCATCATCCTTCCCTCCTGTTTTCTACTCTGATGGCTCTGTAGCTATTTCTTCTACTGATAAAGCAGCTCTTTTTGCTCAGACTTTCTCCTCCAATTCCACCTTAGACGATTCCTGTGCTGTTCCTCCATCACTTCCCCCTTCTGACTTCCTCGTAGGTGATATTAAAATTTCTTCAGCTGATGTATTTTCTACCATCTCTGGCCTCAGTACTAACGAGGCATATGGGCCTGATGGAGTCCCTCCTGTTGTCCTCAAAAACTGTGCTTCACTTCCCCTTTCTGGCTTCCTCGTAGCTGGTATTAAAATTTCTTCAGCTGATGTATTTTCTACCATCTCTGTCCTCAGTACTAACGAGGCATATGGACCTGATGGAGTCCCTCCTGTTGTCCTCAAAATATGTGCTTCTGTGCTTACACCCTGCCTAGGTAAACTCTTTTGCCTTTGTCTATCAACCTGTACCTTTCCTTCTTGCTGGAAGTTTGCTCTCATTCAGCCAGTCCCAAAGAAGGGTGACCATTCCCAACCCTCTAACTATCGTCCAATTGCTTTAACATCCTGTGTCTCAAAAGTTTTCGAGTCAATTCTTAACAGAAAAATTTTAAAGGATCTTTCCTATCACAGCCTTCTTTCCGATCATTAGTATGTGTTCCGTCATGGACGCTCCACTGGCGATCTTCTCACCTCCCTTTCAGATTTCTGGTCATCCTCCTTTCGGGACTATGGCGAAAGCTTTGCCATTGCACTTGACCTCTCTAAGGTTTTCGATCGAGTCTGGCATAAATCTTTAATTTCCAAACTGCCCTCTTACGGTTTCTATCCTTCTATCTGTGCCATCATCTCTAGCTTCCTTTCTGGTCGTTCTGTAGCCGTTGTTGTAGACGGCCGTCGTTCTTCTCCTAGATCTATCAACATTGGTGTTCCTCAGGGCTCTGTCCTATCACCAACTCTCTTCCTTTTATTCAACAATGACCTTCTAAGCTGTACATCTAACCCTATCCACTCGTACTCTGATGATTCCACCTTTCACCTTTCCTTTTGGTTCCTCCAACGTCCATCTCAGCAGTTACTTCAACAAACAAGGGATGAGGCTATGGCACATCTAATGGCTGACTTGGCTCGTATCTCTTATTGGAGTAAAAATAATCTTGTTTTTAATGCATCAAAGACTCAGTTCTTACACTTATCAATCCGATCAAATCTTCCTCAGGATTACCCACTAATGTTTAATAATGTCCAGCTCAGTCTTGCATCATCCTTGAACATGCTTAGGGTTTCATTCACTATGGATAGAACATATTACATCTCTTGTGAAATCTGCTTCCAAAAGATTATGTGTACTAAGCCGACTCCGAACCTTCTTTACCCATGGACAGTTGTTGACTTTATACTCAGGTTTTATACGCCCCTGTGTGGAGTACAACTCTCATGTGTGAGGAGACTCCCAACATATAGCTCTTCTCAATAGGGTGGAGTTAAAGGCTTTTCGTCTCATTAACTCTCCTCCTCTTACTGGCTCTCTTCAGCCTCTGTCTCTTCACCGCACTGTTGCATCTTTATCTCTTTTCTATCACTACTTCATCGGCCACTGCTCCTCTGAACTGTCTGCTTGCATCCCTCCACTTCTACGACGAGCATGTGGCACCTGTCTAGCAACAAACTCTCATCCCTTTTCTGTCCAGCTCTCTAATGCAAGAGTTAACAGTTAATCCCAGTCCTTCTTTTATGCAACAGGTCAACTCTGGAACTGTCTTCCTCTGTCTGTATTTCCTACTTCGTATGATCTCCAGTCTTTCAAACGCAGTGTGTCCAGGCATCTCATATTGAACGGATCTTGAATTTGGTTCTCTTTCGTATTGTTTTCGTTCTTTCTTGGAAAGAACAGTTTGCGGGCCCATGGCCTTTGGTTCCTTCTTCCTTGCATTAAAAAAATAAAATAAAATAAAATAAAATAAAGGTAAGGACTAGCTGCAGGAGATAAATTATCAGGCCATTTCTATGACTTCTTGTATGTGTAAAGTCTTGGAAAAGATGGTCAATGTTACACGTGTGTTTTTTTGATAGGTGACTTCTTATCCCCTGTCCAGTATAGTTTTCATAAAATGCCACCTGCCTCTTGATGTCCTGCTATCCTTGGCATCTTCTGTCTGTGAGGCTTTCTCCACTAACCAACACCAGGCCACGGTCTTCTTCGTTCTGAAGAAGGCATACGATACTGCCTGGCATCAAGGCATTTTACTTTCTCTTCACGAGTTTGGTCTTCTTGGCAGCTTGCCATTTTTATTCAGCGGTTTTTATCTGACTGTTTTTTAAAGGTCCGAGTGGGAGGAGTGCTTTCTAATGCTATTGCACTTGAAGCTGGGGTACCACAGGGATATATCCTTATTGTTACTTTCTTTGATGTGGCCATTAACAGCGTCATTAGTGTTCTCCTTGATGGTGTACGTGGCTCATTATATGTTGACGACCTTTCAGTTTGTCACTGCATCTAGAATGTTTCTGATGATAGAAAATAAGTTGCAGCTGGCTCTTAATAGAATTTCTGTGTGGGCTGAGTCTCGTGCTTTCCGTTACTCTTTAACAAAGACAGTGGCAATGCAGTTTTTGCCATCCTTGGTGGGTTCTGTTACGTCCCCAGCTGTCCTCACTCTTCAAGCACGCTGCAATAGTTAGGTACAGCAAGAAATTCGTTCGGCCTGCAACTCCTCATTCCCGGGCCAGCTGGATAGTAACATGAAATATCTCCACCACAAATACTGTATCACCCATCACACCATCAATGATAATGAAATAGTCTACTACACTATTTACATATATTTACAAATAAATACACTGATACTCAAATAAAGAATATGCTTAGATCACTTATGCTATATCCCCACAATTATCTTAACACCAAATGACACTCAGTAATAACCTTAATATCTCAAAATGATTAACCGTTCTCCCTCACATGTTACTCTATAATGTTAACCACACAAATGCTCCATAATGGTTCACACAATAATATCTCCACTATCACAAGTACACCACCACATGCACCATAGGCTATGTCGTGGCCACCCACACCACGCTCTCTCTCTCCAACACCTGTATATTCTCCTCCCACAAGTAATACTCATTAATATATTCACATAATTATCTCACCACTTCCCTTGTATAAAACCTCACACTGTGTGACCACGCTGCTCTCCCAAAATCACCACGAGTCTCCTCCAACACGCCCACCTGAGCAGAAACCCAGATCACCTCCTCACACGCCGCTAGCCACCAAGAGAGAGAGAGAAGCCACGCACTCTCCCCTTGTACGTACACAACATATCTCTCACTAACGGGATCACAATACAACTACATAACCTTACATGTTAACCCTTAACTTCACAAATATTAATTCATTTCTACATTCTCCAAAGATAAACTCCAACACAATATACAATCACATTATGCAATAATAAACATAATATTCATTACATTCATGATACACAACAAAAGAAAACGTACTGTATGAAAAAAAGGGATAACTCCTCGTAACAGTTCACTCAGACACTGACTTGTATATCTATGGTCGAAGAATATCCAGCATTGAAGAGACTCAGTTTCTGGGTCTAACTTGAGTTCCTCATATTCTTTCTGTCATGGCGGCTTTTATTAAAGCTTTGAGTCTTTAGAAGGTTTTGGCTCATACCTCTTGGGATGTTGACTATCATACCCTATTCCTCTTGCATAGGTCCCTTATCCTTCCTAAACTTGAATATGGGTGTGAGATCTACTCCTGTGCAAAAGATGCCCGTCTCCGGAAGTAAGAGTCAGTGCATGATGCTGGTGTACGCCTGGCAACTGGGGCATTCAGGCCATCCCGTTTTCGAGTTTGTTGATGGATGCTGATACCCTCCCTTTGGATTTACATCGCTAGTTATTAATCATGAGGCACCTGCCAGACTTAGTTCTTTAAGCCATGCTCTCCTAGGATTCCTGATCTTCTGTTTATGACTCTCGACCTTGTTTCCTGAAGCCCTTTGGTTACAGGGTCTAGTCTGTTAAGTTAGCCCTCTCTGTTCCAAGAATGACAGTTTGTCCACATCGGATCCCAAAGATGGGTTTTTGGCTACTCTCTCGGTTGACATTTTATAGGTTTGTTCTTGGTAAAAAAAGCACACTTCTCTTTCAGGTCCCTCTCTCTAATTTTAGAATATGCTTCAACTCCTGAGGGCTCTGTCCGTCTATACTGACGGATTAACCCGTCCAGTCCCGACCGTTTTTTTACCCAGCCTACCCCCAGGTCCCGATTCGACTTTTTGTTTTTTGGCTGAAACCTTCGCTTTTGGTGAGAAACATCAAAAATTTATAGAGAAATCGCGATCCTGAAGTTAGAAATGTTGATACAGGTGTCACTTAACCATACGTTTTCCTTCTTTTTCAGGGTACCTGGCCAAAGAAAACGAACTATGGAAGGGTTAACTAATTCAAGCCACTTTAAATTACGTATTTATTTCATTTATTTGGTACGAATTTATGTGTAGTACAAATATACATTGGTTTTCACACAATAATAAAGGCGTTTATAAGCATTGTTCACTCACCCAAAACCACAGTATCTGGCACCTTCACTTTATGACATTACCAACTTATCACTTGTTTGTTTCTACCTCTAGCTTCTTTGTTTCTTTGTCCTCCACCTTAGGAATCATTTCCACCATGAATTTCGTCATTGGAGAGACTGTGGGGTAACATACCTTTACTGGCCAGATTACTGCTAACAGGTGAATTGCCCAGTGTGGGGGGAGGGGGTGACAGGGGTTAGGTGGGGCCAGGCAGTATCCCCACTTGACAGCAGGTAGAGGAAGGTCTCCCACATATGCCTACCAAAAATCAACCCCGAAAGTTGAAAAATGTGCACACAATGGGCCTTGCAACTGAGTGACGTACGATGCAGGTCGTTGGGTCTGTCTGCAGAAAAAAGTAGCGACGTGCATCGTACGTCGGTTGGATTCGGAGGGTTAAAGACTGATACTGTAGTTGGCTTTGGTGTCATCTTCCCTTTCTTCAGTCGGGACGCTAGTCTTCCTTGTTTTGCTTCAGCATATATGACGGACCTGAATTGCGATTTTATATGCTCTCCAAGTAATTTTTTCTTTCCCCCAATCCGTTTTTATGATTTCTGGCGACTCCTGCAGAGCTCTTTTTGCACCCGAGTCTCAACCTTTGACTTTATCAATTTTAGAGTGACTTCTTCTCCTTGGCCACTGTGTGAACTTCTGTTGGGTTCCTGCTCATGTTGGTGTGAAGGGCAATAAGAGGACGGATACATTACCTTCTCAACGTCTTCTCAACGACCCCCTACCAACTACCTGCTTCCCACATCCAGTATGACACTTTCCTTGAAGTATGGTTTTGGAACTTGTTGGCAGGGATAGTGGGATGCTGTTGTTCATAATAAATCAAACGAAATTCTGTAGAGAGTAGTTGTGCTGAAGGTCCTCCCCTCCATACCTTGGCAATTGGTGGTGTCTCTTGCCCAGCTTTGCATTGAGCACTCATGGCCCACACCTGGGTTCCTGATGTGTTCTGGGATTCAGCTGTAATGTGATAATTGCTTTGTTCCCCTTACTGCTTGTTATTTGCTGGTCGAGTGTCCAAGTCTGGGGGCCCTAAATCTTCCATGCATAAGGGGACGAATGGTGCCTACTGTCTGTCCTCGATACTTGGAGGTGCCTGCGGCAATTTCACTGATGTTTTTAGTTTTCTTCTGCAGGAGGTTCCCAATACTTTTATGGGTAATTGGCATCACTGTACAACAGTAACAAAAATGAGAATAGCATTTTTAGGGGTAATTTCATGCGTAGGTCTAAAAAAAAACACATTCATTTGACTGTGTGACCCACCAATTTTATATAATTATGTCGGTGAGGTTTATTCATTGCAACAGTTTCAAAGCACTGTATAGGCTAGTTTTTTTTCTTTTTAATAACAGAACAGAGGAAGGAAAAACAAATGAATAAAAAAATAATCCATACATCAGATTACTGATGTCTTCCATTCATAAAAAATTGTAACAGTTGGATCTGAACAGCTGTAGGTTGAAGTTTCGGGGGCGACAACTCTGGGGAAGCGAGATCCAAAGAGATGCAGTTCAGGGAATAAAAGGATTCTGATTGGCGGAGGTTCTGCAATATTGCAGTGTGACATACCAGTCATGAGTGCTTCCAGATGCCGTGTAGCACAGGGGAAGGCATGGAGAGGTGGCACAATGGATACAACTTCGTCTGAGGATTTGCCGTAAAAGCATCTGTAAAATAATGCAAGGGAGGCAATATTCTGAAGGGAAGGGAGTTTATCTGTAATAGCAGGGTTATTAATAATTTTAACAGTTTTGTTCTGAATATTGTTTATTTGTTTTAGTGCAACCTCTCCACATCCATTCCACAAGGGGGAGCAGCATTTTAGTTGAGAGCACACATGACCTTTATAATCTATACCTATCTGCTCGTCTATGAAGATGCTACGAACTCTGTACAAGTCTATGTAAGATGTATTATTTCAATTTCTTATATGTGTTATGCTACTTTATGTAAATTTGCAAATCAACTCAAATATTCTATATTATATTTCTCTTTGCAGGTGTTGTAAATTGTACTGAAGCAACTTTGATCAGAAAATATAAAAATTCTCCAGATAGTTTTTGTTATATTTATGATCCGCTGACACAGAAACAGTGAAAAAGATGACTGACTTCTCATGTGAAGAAAGTATATACATCAACTGTATATTGACTGCAGCATTGGCGATCAAGACAAGCAATTGGCTCCCAATGTATGCTGTGTCATGTGCGCTACTTCACTCTCAGCATGAGTCAAAGGCACTCGTCCTGGTCTCAAATCTGAAGCGCCGATGGTTTGGAGGGAGCCAATGGACCATTCAGTGGACTGCTACTTCTGTATAACACTTGTCACTGGGATGATGATTTCCTCCCTTCAACCTCCTTATCAATTACAGTTCTCACAAAAGACAAATGTTGTTATAATAATTCATTATAGTCTAATTCAGATCTATGTTCTAATGAGCATGCCTGTCTTTTTCTTCTACAGGTCATAACCGGAAGGGTAAAAAGGCTTTAGTTTGTCCACATTTTCAGTCTGCTATTTACCCTGTTGGACATTCTAGTGATATACTGTCCCTCAGCCTTCATCCGGAATATTAGTCGATGACACTGACAGCTCAGATGAACCTGAATCACAAGACGCCTCATACCAGCCACAACCTAAGTCTGAAAAAAAAAATCTCATTATGCAGTTTAAACTAAATGACCTTGTTCGTGATCTTTCCCTAATTAAAAGCAGAGTGAACTACTAGCCTCTTGACTGCAAGAATTGAATATGTAGGATGAAGATGCCCGTATTACAATATTCAGAAAGCATTCATCGGATTTTGCAACAATACAACTGAATGGAAAATAATATCTGTTTTTGCAATGATATCAGGGGACATTTTGATGCCCTTAGATTGAACTATGAAGCCAATCACTAGAGGTTATTTATTAATGGATGTCTGTACAGTATTAACCCATCCAGTCTCGACCGATTTTTTACCCAACACACCCTCAGAACCCAACCAATTTTCAACTTTTTTTTTTTTGCTCAAACCTCCACTTTTGGTGAGAAACATCGAAAATTAATAGAGAAATCGCCCTCCTGAGGTGTACAGGTGTCAGTCAGCCATACGTTTTCCTTCATTCTCATGGTACCTGGCTACAAAGAAAACGAACTTTGGAATGGTTAACTAATTCAAGCCACTTTAAAATACGTATTTATTTATTTATTTGGTACGAATTTATGTGTAGTACAAGACTATATTGGTTTTCACACAATTCCATAAGCAGTAGAAGAATTGTTCAGTCACCAAACACATCCACATATGGCACATTCCTTTATGGCATTACCACTCATCACTTCTGTTTGTTTCTACCTCTAGCTTCTTTATTTCTTTGTCCTCCATCTCAGGAATGCCTTTCACCGTGAATTTCGTCACTGGAGAGACCGTGGGGCAACATGTCTTTACTGGCCAGGTTTCTGCTAACAGGTGAATTGCCGAGTGTTGGGGGAGGGGGGGAGAGGGGTTAGGTGGAGCCAGGCAGTATCCCCACTTGACAGCAGGTAGAGGAAGGTCTCCCAATATGCCTACAAAAAATCACCTGCGAATCTTGAAAAATGTGCAAACGACGGGCCTTGCAATTGACTGACGTACAATGCATGTCGGTGGGTCTGTCCACGGAAAAAAGTAGTGACGTGCATCGTACGTCGGTGGGACTCGGCGAGTCAAAGCTGTTCTGCTACACCAGGGGTTCTCAGCCTGGGGTACGCGTACCCCCAAGGGTACGTGAAGGGAATTTTGGGGGTACGTGACAGGTTTCTCAAAATACTTCGGTTTTGAATAACTGCAAACCTGTTTGTAGAAAGTGGTCTACATGTGCTAGGCTAGATGTGTCCTCCACTAGAACCAGGACACTAAGAGACAAGGTTAACAAGGAAACTCTTGGAGTTATGTCATTTGAGAGAAAGCTCTCTTGGACTACACTTGCCACACAACCTTGCAAACACATAATACAGTAGTCACCCTTGCTCATTTTCTATCGATCATGTCTCTCCTCACGTGTACCGAACAGGTACCAAAGTGAGACGCACTGTTCGCCTCTCACTGTCACCCACTCACCACTCTTCCCTCACTACCCTCTCCCTCAGGTACGTTGAGATCTGCTTCATGGTTTCCAGTGTATTTGTAGTCTGATTTTTTTTTTTCCTCGTTTAAGTTGTCATGGATTTTGCTTGCGGCTACGAAGTCATGTGCCTACACTGCAGCCATAATAACTGGTAATGGTTTCATGGCCAAGTTTGTGGTTTTCAATTACGCCTGCCAACGGCGGTTGCGGCAGAGACTGTGATAATCGATGTATGTATGTTTGTCCGTCTGCCTGTTAGTAAATTCATTACTGTACCCAGCTCACATGTGGGGGGTGGGTGTAAGTCTGTTATAGGACCCTGACTGACCCATAAATTCTCAGACAATTATTGTTGTCATTACGTACGGTAGTGATGAATTCATGGGCACATTTAATAATAGATTTTATATGCTGATGGATTTATGAGCAGATTTTTTTTGTCATCACACTCCAATAAATTCATGGACACATTTGTTATTATTTACTGACGAATTCCTGGACGCATATGTTATGTTCTGACGAATTCCTGGGCAAATATGCTGGGAAAGTGTACCAATGAATTGATGGGTACATTTTTTGCCATTATGTTTTTTTTTTTTTTTTTATGCATGGAAGAAGGAACCAAAGGCCACGGGCCTGCATACTGCTCCTTCCAAGAAAAAACAAAAACAGTACAAAAGAGAGCCAAATTCAAGATCCGTTCAATTCGAGATGCCTGGACACACTGCGTTTGAAAGACTGGAGATCATAGGAAGTAGGAAATACAGACAGAGGAAGACAGTTCCAGAGTTGACCAGTTGCATAAATAAAAGACTGGGAGTAACGGTTAACTCTTGCATTAGAGAGTTGGACAGAAAAGGGATGAGAGTTTGTTGCTAGACGGGTACTACGTGCCCGTCGTAGAGGTGGAGGGATGCAAGCAGACAGTTCAGAGGAACAGTGTGTCAGGGGAAAATGAGAGTTTGCTCTGGCGAGGTCGCCAGATGTCA
>JAGKTI010026496.1:0-11236 GCA_018397915.1 Birgus latro | reverse complement strand
TCTCTCTCTCTCTCTCTCTCTCTCTCTCTCTCTCTCTCTCTCTCTCTCTCTCTGTACATGCCTGGCTGTAATACTGAATAAATTAAAGCAAATGCTAGTCGTGCAATGTGCCACTTCAGGTTTACTTGTGATTTTGCTTTGAATATAAAGTAGTTATAAGCTACAGATCTTAGACTTCATAATCGAAGGGGGGGGGAGCCTATTTTCTGAGAACTTTAGAGATACGGGCAGCGACATAGGAAAGAACAGCTGCTCAGAGTTGACCAGACACCACGTATACAACGAGCATAGCGCAAATTTTCCATTCCCTTAAAGTATTTAACCTTTTGATGATGGGATGGGACTCCAGAGAGGTGAGAAAATCTGCCAATTCGTGGCAAACACATCCCTGTAGGGTTAGTCGAGACATTTTAAACTCTCAGAGAATGGTTACTTTAAGGTGAATATAGCCATCTGGATGTAGTCAGAATGATATACCTAAGAACATCCACGTCTTCAAAGAATTAATCGTTTGTCAGTTTAACCCTTTGACTGCTTCAGTTATTGATTGATTATGACACCTAAGTCCGTCCTAAACACCTTCAACCGGACGACTTAACTATCGTGCAATTTGTGTTAATGCAACACTATTTTATTTATAGTTTAGAAAGGACCTCTAGCAATGACTGAGTTAATATGCCTAATCCTTCTAGACTGAATATAGTTGTATGCAGGTAACAAGAAAGATATAAAAACGACGTCCTCGGGCTTGAGGATTTAACAGTGAAGGGATTACTGAAGACAGTGTTTAACCCTTTAACTGCTAGGACTTATGATACTAACCTGAATAAAAAGGATGATTCCAAATCAACTAAAGGAATCACTGCTGATCACTGCAGACTACCTGTACGATTGTAGACCCGGAGACTGTGGGCTACATCAAGAGTTAAAACACCACATTTAAAGCCCAACACAACAGTTAGAACATCACATTGCTCTTAAAATCTCATGGACACATAGAACCACACACTATACACGGAGCCACACAGCCTCACACACCATATGAACTCAAACAACATACACAGAATCACACACTTCACGGAACCATACGACACACAAATAAGAAATGCACATAGAAATGCACACCAAACACAGAACTTCACATTACACACACAGCAGCCCACAAGACAGAACCACACACCATGTATAGAACTACACACCTCTCATAGAACCTCACACCATCCATTGAACCATACAACACTCATAATATCGCAAACCACTCAGAATCACACATTGCTCATAGAACCACACACCACACAGAGCCACACACAGAACCACGTGCCACTCGTAGAAACATAAACCATTAAAAAATTACACAACACATGCATTCACGTACCTGGAACCACACAAAGCCACACTCCATAGATACAACCACGCACCTCACACTGGAATAGAAACACACACTACACAGAGCCAAACACCACACACTGAACCACAAGTCACAAGTACACACCTCACACCACATATTCCTGTAAGTACACGCCTTACATGACACAGAACCACACAAAACACATAAATCCTAATATCACACAAAGAACCACACACCTCACATCACATACTCGCACAGAACCATACTACTCACACCACATACAGAAGTACACATAGCGTACAACCATACACCACACACAACTACACACACCACACAGAAATTCACAGCAAGCAAAGAACCATTGATCTAGCACCACACAGAACCACACACTACACAGAAGTACACACTGCCCCATAGAACCTCACATCACACATGAAATCACACACACACACACCTAACATCACACGGAATTACACACCACACATAAAATCATAGAACCACACACCACCCATACACATAGCACCACACAAAGCCACGCACCATAGTCAGAATATAGTATACCTTCACAAACCACATTCACATACACGCCTCCACTCCACACTGCATGAAGCTACCACACATTCTCTCACCATATTCCTTTGCTCTAACCTCCACCACACATTTGGACTCCAAGCACACACTGCACCATACTCTACACACCTTCCCACACGCATTCGATTGTCTTAATCCCTAATATATCTTAAATACCACACCTCTTCATGTTCCTTTCCATCTCTACACATCACCTGCAACCAGCCTCTACTCCGCTACACCTTACCATCCCTCCCCCACACTCCCACTTTCCTTTCTTATAATACCCAGCACACCTTCCCACACCTCACTCTAACCCCTCCATACTCAGCCTTACCGCCAGGGTGACTGCTACAACCAGTCGTCTATTCATCCCAAAGTTTCGAAGGACACTGACTCCGGCCCTACCTCACCCTCTCTATATACTCGAATCACTGCCCGTCGACAACCACAGAGGGGGAGGTACCTATTGTGAGTACCAGTACACTGTACTAAACATTTATATAGCCTACTGTACTCTCTCTCTCTCTCTCTCTCTCTCTCTCACACACACACACACATACACACACACACACACACACACACACACACATGTGCATCCACCTTACACATAATTTTACATTCCATATAATTTTTTCCCGCGTCTTTCACATATCCCAAGCGGCTGACTTAATACAAGTATAAAAAACATTTAATAGAGTGAATGAATATGTTGTGATGTCAGTCGCCAAAAGCCATCAGAACAAGGCCAAGGCAGTAAAGCTACACATAATTCCATCCATACATTTTTTATGGCATTCCTTTGTTTAATACATGATCGTTTACTAGCTGTACGATTATCATGACTTTTCGGTACATTTGTGCTACACGATAATGACGTTTATTGGAGAGAGAGAAAAAAAAAAAAGGTAGTGATGGGATGTCATGTAGCTTTACTGCCTTAACCTTGTTCTGACGGTTTGAGGCTCACTGATCTCCCTACATCTTCGTACATCTTAGTAATTTTTTAAAACCATGTTTTACTGAGTGTTTAAAGGCTTTATGTAAGAAAACTCCGAAAGTGTTTTTAAATTTTTCAGCTGAAGAACATCGTAGAAACGAAGGGATTAATGTAGACTGACGAACCCGCTACAGTTAGAAAAGTCTCTCTTCAATTAAATAAATTTTTCTGGAGATAATATACAAGAAGAAGCAACTGAGAGGAGGGAACAGGTCTTGCGATCAGTCTATGACCGAACTTTCTGCCTAACTGTATGACCTTGATCTTTAATCGATAAATCTCAAACTTGAAATTCTTCTTTCTTGCATGTTTGGTTCAGATTGCACTAAAAGTGTCCTAGTTGACCTTGCCCTTTGGCCTATTGTTCTCAAAATAGAAGAATTTAATTTATGCCTAGCCATAAATCGTCCCACTAAGTTGTTTCCAAACTGACTAGCAGCTTTTGTAGTTAAAAGATCGAAAGTTGGACGCTATCCTGTGACCTTACATTTTGCTTGATTGTTCACAGATATTAAACGCTCCACCCTTTGTTCACCCTTTACCCATCCACCAAGTTTTGTCAAAATCGGATTAAAACTGTAAAGGCCGAACTATTCCCGGCTTATTACCTTAGACCTTTTTTGGGCAATAACATCCGTGCTTCTGACTCAGTGGGGAATGAGAACCCTTTGTGAAAAAAACAAAACAAAACAAGATGATCGGTTTTGCCATTTTAGATCTGGAGGGGTCGAAGAAGAAGAAATGGAATGGGACCCAAAACCGAACCTTGTCCAGTCTGATCCCTCTCCGTTATTTATGGCTCTTTGTTTATGTTCCCAAAGCCAGTTTTCAACCCACCTCAGTACAGTCCCACTGAACAAAGAACTTCAAGTGTCTCTAGAAGTCTTTTATGAGGAACTATATTGAATGCTTTTTGAAATCAAAATAGATGTCACTGAAAAGGTCAAGGAGATAGGTAAAACATGAAGGAATATTCCGGAATCCCAGAATCAGTGCTGTGAGTCACCGATGAAATTGTTATATTTTAAATGCTTAACACTTTTATCTCAAGTTGTGGCGTCCAACAACTTGCATACTAATGACCAATGGACGGTAATTTCTGGATGGTGATCTGTGGTTTGTTACCCTTTTCCAGTATTGGTGTTATAGTGTTCCGACGGTAATTTTTGGTTTGTAATGTATTACCTTTGTTGAATACTGGAATTCCTTTTACTAATTTAAAGTCTTCTGGTACAGTGCCACTCGTTAGTAAAGTGTCTTAGTATTGAAAACATGAGTTTTCGGTTTTGATATTTCACTCTTCATTCCTTTAAGCTGGGGGGGGGGGGCATAAATGCCCCCACCATCAGCCCCTCTCCCGGTGACAACTCACAGAGCCGCCTGGAATCACTGTCTGACTCACTCCTTCTTCATTTCTGTAACATTCGCGGCCTTTCCTCTAACTTTCCCTCCGTTGAACACCACCTCTCCTCCTCTAAACCTCACCTTCTCTTTCTCTCTAAGACTCAGCTGTCTGAGGCAACTGACAGCAAACCCTTTTCTGTATCCTCCTACTTTCTCTATTCTCATTTCAACGCCAAAGATGGCTGTTGTGTATATGTACGCAACGATCTATCTTGCTCTCGTGTTCCTGAACTTGATTCTTCTGAATTCTCTACTCTCTTGCTTCGGCTCTCATGTCATTCTCTGACTAAATATATCTGTGCTGTTTACTTATCTCCTAATTCTACTGACTATCAAGAATTCTTCGACTATCTTACTTCTACGATGGCATTTCTCCTTTCTCTGAAATCTCCATTCTAGGAGATTTCAATGTTCACCACCACCTTTGGCTCTCCTCTCCTTTCACTGATCCACCTGGTGAACAAGCCTAGTAGGCATCTTTTCTATCCTTAATGACCTAGAGCAGCTTGTACAGCACCCTACCCGTATCCCTGACCGCCTTGGAGAGAGTTCCAACATACTTGACCTTTTCCTAACAACTAATCCTTCTGCTTACACTGTTAATCTTTTCTCTCCGTTGGGCTTCTCCGATCATAACCTTATTACCTTAACCTGTCCTATCGCTCCGGTACGGCCTGTGGACCCTCCAAAGAAATGCCGCCTGTGGCACTTTGGAGCTGATTGGGAGGCCCTCAGGCAGTACTTCTTTGATTTTCCCTGGAATGATTATTGCTTCCATGGCCGGGAGCCATCTGAGTGTGCCTTGCGCATTACGGAGGTTATTCTCTCGGGCATGGAAACATACACTCCTTTCTCATATCCTCTGACTAATGCAAGAAAGCCTTGGTTTAATCATGCTTGTTCTAATGCTGTCCACAACAAGGAGAGGGCCTATAAACGGTACCGGAACCAACCCACCCCTGAATCACATCTTTTATATATTTCTGCCCAGAATCGTGCTAAGTCTGTTCCTCGCTCTGCTAAAAATAATTTCATCCCTGCTAAATATTCTCAACTCTCCAACTGGAATTCTTCTTGCTTCTTCTGGCACCTTGCCAAAAACCTTTCTAACAACTTTACCTCATCATTCTTCCCTCCTCTTTTCTACTCTGATGGCTCTGTAACTATTTCTTCTACTGATAAAGCAGGTCTCTTTGCTCAGACTTTCTCCTCCAATTCCACCTTAGACGATTCCGGTGCTGTTCCTCCATCACTTCCCCCCTCTGACTTCCTCTTGACTGACATTAAAATTTCTTCAGCTGATGTATTTTCTGCCGTCACTGGCCTCAATACTAACAAGGCATATGGGCCTGATGGAGTCCCTCCTGTTGTCCTCAAAAACTGTGCTTCTGTGCTTACACCCTGCCTAGGTAAACTCTTTTGCCTTAGTCTATCAACTTGTATTTTTCCTTCTTGCTGGAAGTTTGCTCTCATTCAGCCAGTCCCAAAGAAGGGTGACCATTCCCAACCCTCTAACTATCGTCCAATTGCTTTAACATCCTGTATCTCAAGAGTTTTCGAGTCAATTCTTAACAGAAAAATCTTAAAGCATCTTTCCTGTCGCAACCTTCTTTCTGATCGTCAGTATGGGTTCCGTCAGGGACGCTCCACTGGCGATCTTCTCACTTATCTTTCAGACTCCTGGTCATCCTCCTTTCGGGACTTTGGCGAAAGCTTTGCCATTGCACTTGACATCGCAAAGGCTTTCGATCGAGTCTGGCATAAATCTTTAATTTCCAAACTGCCCTCCTACGGTTTCTATCCTTCTATCTGTGCCTTCATCTCTAGCTTCCTTTTTGGTCGTTCTATAGCCGCTGTTGAAGACGGCCATCGTTCTTCTCCTAGACCTATCATCAGTGGTGTTCCTCAAGGCTCTGTCCTATCACCAGCTCTCTTCCTTTTATTCATCAGTGACCTTCTAAGCTGTACATCTAACCCTATCCACTCATATGCTGATGATTCCACCCTTCACCTTTCCATTCGGTTTCCGCAACGTCCATCTCAACAGTTACTTCAACAACAAAAAAGGATGAGACTTTTGGCACACCTAATGTCTGACTTGGCTCGTATCTCTGATTGGGGTAAAAATAATCTTGTTATTTTTAATGTATCAAAAACTCAGTTCTTACACTTATCAACCCGACAAAATCTTCCTCAGGATTACCCACTAATGTTTAATAATGAACAGTTATGTCCTGCATCATCCTTGAACATGCCTGGGGTTTCATTCTCTCGGGATTTGTCTTGGAAAGAACATATTACATCTCTTGTGAAATCTGCTTCCAAGAGATTAGGTGTGCTAAGCCGATTCCGAACTTTCTTTACCCCTGCACAGATGTTGACCTTGTACACGGGTTTTATTCGCCCGTGTATGGAGTACATCTCTCATGTGTGGGGAGGCTCCCCACATGCAGCTCTTCTCAATAGGGTGGAGTCAAAAGCTTTTCGTCTCATTAACTCTCCTCCTCTTACTGATTCCCTTCAACCTTTGTCTCTTCGCCGCGCTGTTGCATCTTTATCTCTTCTATCGCTACTTCGATGGTCACTGTTCCTCTGAACTGTCTGCTTGCATCCCTCCACCTCTACGACCGGCACGTAGTACCCGTCTAGCAACATACTCTCATCCTTTTTCTGTCCAACTCTCTAATGCAAGAGTTAACCGTTACTCCCAGTCCTTCATTTATGCAACTGGTCAACTCTGGAACTGTCTTCCTCTGTCTGTATTTCCTACTTCCTATGATCTCCAGTCTTTCAAACGCAGTGTGTCCAGGCATCTCGAAATGAACGGATCTTGAATTTGGCTCTTTTGTATTGTTTTTGCTTTTTCTTGGAAGGAACAGTATGCAGGCCCGTGGCCTTTGGTTCCTTCTTCCTTGCATTTAAAAAAAAAAAAAAATCTGACCCTAGAGTTTGTTGTTTGTAAGTTTGTTGACTGCAACCTGTACATCTCTCTCACTGCTCCTAATGTTGCTAAATATATAATAACTTCATCTACACGTACTAGCAAACACGAAGCAACCATACAGGAATAGTCTATTGTAAATACAGGTGCAGTGAGGATACGTAAAAATTTAGCCATCTCCGATTAGTCATTAGTGAGCTCCCTATTTGTTAAAACTAATAGGCCTTATGTAGGGGTTCATATTTTTTGCTTCCTACGTAACTAAAAAATAATATTTTTGGTTTGATTTATTTATAATCTCAGTTTGTGCTTCAAGTTTTTTTTTTTTTTTTACGAATGTGGTGCTGTTAATCTAATCCTCTTAATTTTTTGTGACTTTGCAATCAATAAGCAAAGTTCTTTGTTGAAAGACAGCTCTCAGTATCGCTGTTTCACCATATTGGTTTGACACTGACTGCAGTCTGTTATGCATTGATACACACTCTTAAGTTTATTTAGGTCTTCTGTAAACAGGTCCGATGCGTCACTTGCTGTCAGGGCTGAATTCACGGCGCTAATATAAGGGAGATCATCAGAATATATCACGTTTGATGCTCCTGACGAGGTCCTCCTGCCTTCTGCAGTGACCCTCCCCCCCCCCACCTAAACCACTGCTACTTATATCTACAGTCAGATCTCCTGTCGTCTCAGAACTTCCGGCCACAACTACAAGAGAACGAAGCCCCTCCTGGTTTTCTTATTGTGACACAGTGACTCCTGTAGAGAGGCACACAAAATGTAATCCCTCCCCCCCCCCCCCAACCTCAAGACCAGCACAGCAGATAAAACAATAACCTGACAACCTACTGCATAACCGACATGAGCTAAGACCTCATCCCGCCTAGTGTCAGCAGAAAGCGTTACTCCCAGCAATACCCCAATCCATTGGTCATTCATTCAGCTTGCCTTTCAACACACCAGAGTGGAAACCCCTTGTCTCAAATTGTGCTAACAGTAAATACTGCACCTGGAGATCACCCATTTTATCCAGTATAAAATCCTGCAAAAAGGGGCTCCAGCCAAAGCTCTCACTGGGAATAACCACGATTCCCTTACAACAGTCTCCCACTGAGCTAGACAACACTCCTCAAAGTCATCTCTCAATCTCTGCCAAGCCTTCCACTAACCTATATATACTCATCACCGGCCCTCCTAACCACCATGATGCCACCTTGAAACAAGTGGAGAACCAGGGAACACAGAGCTCTTCAAGTGGTGACATGTAGAAGTGTATGGTATGTAGGAGGACTGCTGGGCCTTGATAGCAGGCTGAGAAGCCTATGCCTAGAGTCGGACACATAAAAAAATAATAATAATAATAATAAATTGATTCTAGACGGACACAAAGTACATGTAGGCGTGTGTGTTGGGGGGGAGGAGGGTAGAGCTTGCCTTCATCGGGAAGAGCAGAGCTACCACTGTACAATATCTGTCGAAACACCACCAGCTGGACCGCAGGCATCCTACAAGTACCCTCCAGTGTCACAGGAAGCAGAGTGTTGCATCTGCTGTAGACCTAACCTGAGGACTATGGATCCCCTGTGGAGAACTTTCCTGTATCAGGAGATGCAGAGTAATATCATGTCCAATCCTAGTGAATTAAGAGCTAGCATGAAGATGTCATGCAATCACCCTCCTGTGTCAAGGGACATAGAGATATGTACATCGCCTCCTGCATGAACTAGAGGTCCCAGCGAAGAGCCCTTCAACATCTTGAGATGCAGAGTGGTAGCATCGTTCTACAAAGCTGAACTGTACACTAGAATGGAAGTATACAGTGACGTGGCTCCTCCTTATAGGATTTGAGGCTCCAGTGGAGAAACCTCCAGCATCAACAGACACAGAGTGGTGGTCTCTTCTTATACAAACTGTCTGAGTAGAAACACAGAGAGAAGTGGTTTCGCGTCCCTCTTTCACTACACGAGGATGAGACTATAGCACACTTAATGTCTGACTTAGCTCATATCTCTGATTTGGGTAAAAATAACCTTGTTGTTTTTAATGTATCAAAAACTCAGCTCTTACATCTATCAACCCGACAAAATCTTCCACAGGAATACCCTCTAAGTTTTAACAGTTCCCCCCTCAATCCTGTGTCATCTTTAAACATGCTTGGGGTTTCATTATCTCGGGATTTATCCTGGAAAGAACATATTATCTATCTTATATAATCTTCATCCAAGAGATTGGGTGTCCCAAGCCAGTTCCGTACCTTCTTTACCCCTGCACAGTTGTTGACTTTAATAAACGGGTTTTATTCGCCTTTGTGTAAAGTACAACGCTCATGTGTGGGGAGCTTCTCCACACACAGCTCTTCTCAACAGGGTTGAGTCAAAGGCTTTTAGTCTCATTAACTCTCCTCCTCTTACAGGCCCCCGTCAACCTCTGTCTCTTCGCCGCACTGTTTCATCTTTATTTCTTTTCTATCGCTACTTCCATGGTTACGGCTCCTCTGAACTGTCTGCTTGCATCCCTCCTCCAATACGATGGACACGTAGCACTCATCTGGCAACAAACTCTCATCCTTTTTCTGTCCAGCTGTCTAATGCAAGAGTTAACCGCTACTCCCAGTCCTTCATTTATGCAACAGGTCAACTCTGGAACAGTCTCCCTCTGTCTGTTTTTCCTGCTGCCTACGATCTCCAGTCTTTCAAACGCAATGTGTACATGCATCTCGAAATGAATGGATCTTTAATCTGGCTCACTGTTATCTTGTTGTTGTTTTTCTTCGTGGAGGGAGCGTTTTGCAGGCCCCTGGCCTTTGGTTCCTTCTTCCTTTCACAAAAAAAAAAAAAAAAACTCAAGGAAACCTTAAATATATTTCTTGCCAGTATGCATAACTGTACAAGTTACACCATGAGTAAAGTTTAAGAACATCCTGTTTCAAGTTTAGACATTGTTTCGTATATCTTGAAAACTTTCTTACTGGTGACAGATCTAGAGAAGTCAAACTTGTCAAGCGAATGAAATGTAAACAAGACAGACAGTAAGGAGAGAATCTTCATAGGCTTAGGAGGATTCTTGACACCTCTACCTTACCAGTAAAATCTTCAAATGCACTTTGATACTCTCTCGTAGGCTCTGCATGATTTGCAAAAACTGACCATGCTTCAAAAATGAGTAAGAGGTGAATGGGAGCCTCCTAAGACCAAGAGAATACTGGTCATAAAGATTTTGCTTGTGTGGGTGTGATCCGATCTGCATTAAAAGTGCAGCAGGTGGATCCGTAGGTGAATGGAGACAGACACAAACACAAAGATGTATTGAGTGAGTTATTTTAATTATTTCTAAACACAGATTGTTTTAAAAAAGGTATATCTGCTCTATGTATATTACATTTATTTATTTTTTCATTTTTTTTTTTTTTTTTTTTTTGGGGGGGGAAGGGCCAAATTAAGAACTTCTATTTGTCTGAAAGAGCGATGCGAGTGAGAACATAGTCAAATTTCTAGCAAGGCATGGACACTTATATCGCGTGCAGCACGAAAAATTGTGTTATTTCAGTGACAGTTTAAGATACAACAGATCTGTGCACATCCCTGGATAACTTACAAAAAAGTACTGAGTGTTATTTCAGTGCTTTACTCAAAATTCGCAGACAAATTGCTGAAAAATGAAAAAAAATATATATATATAAATTGAGCACAATAAATGTGTTTTTTTCAGTGACTGTTTTAGCTGAGCAGAATCATAGACATCGTTAGAATTCTTATGGAAAACGTACTGTTGCATAAGTCACTTAATTAAAGAAACCATTTACTGCATTGGATGGTAACCATATAACCAAATGACACCTGATGGTCTAGTACTTTTAAGGCGCTCCAACCGGATGGGGCCTGGGAGATCTGCATCCGAGGGTTGGTGTGAGTTTCTCAATAATGCCATTCAGAAGTGAGTGTTTCCTAGACCTGGATCCCTACACTCCTGAGAGGAC
>JAGKTI010026495.1:0-13575 GCA_018397915.1 Birgus latro | reverse complement strand
AGAGAGAGAGAGAGAAATACTCTAGCTCATTCAAATTTCATACAAAATGCCCCAACTGATCAGCAGAAAATGCATTAGTCATGTTAGAGGAAAGCTCAGTGGATGTTATACTGAACTGTACATCATCCCTGTGACCAGCAACACACAGTGCTGCCAAGGCCACTGTATATAATTAATCTGTGAATACTCTTACACCCATACATAGCCCTAACTAGCAACTGGGGAACTCACTTAGTTTATTATTAACAAGTATTATACAAAGCTAAAAATAATAATATACCCCTTTACTGCAAACTGTGATCCTGCTTCCATTACCTTCAGTTGTGTATCAGCTGGTACTCAGTTTCGTGGCTTTGAATACTAGGACATATCTGCTTGCCTCCTTCTTCCCAAACTGTCGACACACATCTCTAAAAAATATAAGCTTTGAATAGAAATCCTCCGATATGGTACGATATGAGAAATACCATTAATTAAATATTCTGTCCATTGTCTTGTGACCAGCAACACATAGGGCACTGCCAGGGCATAAGGACAAGGAAATGCTTTGTGAACACCCTAGCACCAGTCAGGCACACAGCCGTAACGGTGACTCTGGGCTTCACACAAATAAATGTTGCAAAGTGCAGGGAATCATTGTGATAAGGAACCCTTTTTGATAACCATTATACGTATATGTAATTTAAAAGCTCTCAACTTTTAAACCAGATTTTAAAGTTTCACCCCAATTTGTTAGGAACAAATTAAGGTTGGGCCGATTAATCGGCAGGTAATCGGCCGATTAGTTGAAGAAGCTTACTTCTGTCTTTTATACTAACCTGCATAATGTATGAATGTCATTACGTGAGTATGGTGGTTACCAAAACTCGGATATCCTCTCCAAAGCATTTATTTCAGGCAAGTACCTATACACTAACATTTCTAGCATCTAGGATCACCATAAGAACAAGAAAAATTGCAAATTCTAACAAATTACAACCAGGATGCACAGAACAATTACAGAAGAAAGGAAAATGACACTATTTGCTCTCCATAAAGGAGATGGCAGATGGGCAGTAAACAAAGTCAAAAATAACATTAGGGTGATGTCTTTAACTTTGTGCTACCAATAACTTCAAGAAGATAAATCACATATAATATTTCTCAATAACTAGCCAATTAATCGGTGTCAGCTAATAATTGACTACTGATTAATCGGTACTCTGTAATTGGCAAAATTGCTTATCGGTCCAATCCTACAAAAAATCTGAAACTGTCCTAGATCTCCTTACTTATGAAGAACATCGGGTGCAATAAAACTAAAGTAATATACAGTACTTGTCAGATTCTTGTATAACTCTATGCTGTACTTCATTCAGGTCAATGTACAGTAAACTGTTATAGTCAAAATAATAAAACATACAATGCCTTCACTTCCTCATTTGTTAGTCTGTTTCTCCATGTGACTCCACATGCTCCTCTCAAATCCAGTAACTCATTTCCACTGCTCTCACTTTTGACTTCTGTTCCTCCAACAAGGTCCAAGCCTCATTTCCATTTGTTAGTGTTGGTATCACAATACTGTCATGTAGTAGCTTCTTCACTTCCATGCTCACTTCCCTGTTTCTTATCACTGCTTTCAAGGAACCAGCAACTTTTCATCCTTGTTGTACCCTTTCAAGCACCTCACCCTCTAAACTTCCATCCTTACTCACCATACTACCCAAGTACTTAAATGCACTCACATTTTCCACATCCTCCTCACAGTACATTCACTGACTTCACACCTCTCAAAGACCATAACTTTACTCTTCCCTACATTCACCTTTAGATTTTGTTTCATACTCTCCCAAATTCATCTACCAAGCCTTGCAGCTCCCCTTCATCTTCACTTTACACAATATCATCTGCAAACAACAGTACAGGGAGTTTCCAAACACTGCCCTCCCTCACTTGGGCTGCTCCAACATCCACTGCCCTATCTTGTTTCTCTTTTATAACCCATCCATATACAGACTGAACAACCATGGAGACATGACACATCCTTGTTTCAATCCAACCTTCAAGTGGAAAAATTTACTCAGTTCACTATCTGCACACACTACAGCCTTAGCACCCTCATACATACTCTTCACGGCCTTCAGCAACTTCCCATCTACTCCATATATTCTTAATACTTTCCACAATCCTTGTATATCCACCCTGTCACATGATTTCTCCAAATCCATGAAGGCTGCATACAACTTCTTTACTGATGTGAAAATCATTAATCTCATTCTACCTCACCCCGTGCCTATTGGTGGGGTGAAGTTTCGGTTTAATACTGGCATTCCCAATTTCATAGTGAACATAAACCACACATTCACCATTCGAGCTCCACCACAGGAACATTTCCAGTTGGGATGAGAAATCCCACAGTGGCTATCTCAGAAGCAGATTACTGCCAGGTTAGAACCGGTGAAAAAATGGAAGGAATGTCGAGGGAAGGAATGGGAGAAATAAAGACTGGCAAAGGCAGGTTAAACTATGTACAGTACAATATTGCATGAATCATGATGTGCAAGGTATGCAAAGGAAATAGGGCAATGAATGTAGAAATGAAGGGCATAATGGAAATACATGGGAGGATAGATGGGTTACCAAAAAGGATGTCTGCAGTCAAGGTCACGACAAATAGTGATAAATTAATTATTTCGTTTTACAGACGCACTGAGAGTAATTATTGCGATTCAATTTACTGACTAGAAATGGAATATAAAATATACTAATATAAAATATCAAAAGCATGTTTGATACCAACTCACAAGGATAAATGTATTAATAAAATCCTGAATCACGTACAACACTCTAGGATACTAATAGGTTTTGAAGTAATGTGCACAGAATATATGGAAATCCACACCAAAAGGAAGCGGATGAAGTAAGATTAAATTCTCACCGTAAAGTCGCCATGTCCTCCGAGGGTGGTTCAGGAACAAGTGAGGACGATGACGGCTCTGCGGGGAAAAAGTAAATTTCGTTTTTAAACAATTATTTAAAAATGAGCAAGATTTTTGTGCTGTAAATAATTTGTGATCTTTCCAACTAAATAGTAATCAGGAATAGGCGTAATTTCGTTTATGTTTTAGGGATGATGTTGATAAAAAAAATTGTTACTTCATTTGCAATAAAATAACCCATAGATATCGATTAATAATATATTAATGTTCTCAATAGTATAGTCTCAGGTTTGTATTACTATATGTAGGAGAGAGAGAGGAGAGAGAGACAGAGATTTTTGCCAACTTCGGCTTCAGCTATTTTATACGTTTTTTTTCTACTACGCCTTATTTCATTTATGATGAGCGCAGTCTTTCGAGCTAAAAATAAGATACCGATTCCGTATCTATCAACTATGTCACGAAATTATCGCCGAATGTTTTGCATTTCGAACCCACACTTGGGAACAAACGTCACTTCGTCAAAGGAAATTTTTGTTGGTCTGGCGTCATATATCACCATGTTTGCTGGTTTATCTTCAAATAATACACAGGGTGAGAATGTGAAATACTGAGACTCATTTATATATCAACATGTGTTAAATTATTCTTGGTGAATGTGAAAACTACAAGCAAATCATTATGATATGGTTATCAGTGTATAAAGTTTTTTTAGGCATTAAGATTTATAGAACAGTATATATTGTAGGAACCTGTCAGCTGTCACGGTATATTATTGATTTTGCCCAGTAGTCTGTATAGAAAAGTACTCTGTTTTTTATTCTTTGCATTATGTAGGCCAGCGTTACAATGTTATAAAGCTCCAGTTCTCATTCATTTTTTTCCCCTTAGTCATGGGAATGCACCTCAGAATGTTGTAAAACGTGGGTGAATGTCCTTTTATTTTTCAATCAATTTTTTTTGTATTTTAATTTTACTCATTTGGTCTCAATTTACATCCAGTAGTATACTGATCAGTTTTTAGTGTCCCCTTACAATTTTCATTCCTCTTCCAAGCTTAGGCTACGTTGTATCATATGTAAATTTGAGGTTTCAGGCAGTCTATCTGTCTATAACCAGACACCGTAATCCTGTAAGGCGTGGCCGCTTGGCTTTGAGTTAACTTGTTTATGGGGAGGAATAGCTCTCTGCCAGCCCACTTGTTGACACATAGGATGCAGTAAACACAATAGAAGTATTTCTAAAATTAAAAAGACTAAAATTAAATGAACATAAAACAAAGCAATCAGCATTAGTTGGGAAGGGAAAAACAGTAAAGGTAAATGGTAAAGAAATTAGAACAACACATAGTCATAAGTACCTGGGAAAAATTATACAAGAAAGAGGGAAACAGAATAATGAAGTGGAAAATCTAGTACATAAAGCAAAGGTAGGGGAGGCGGTGGCTCGATCGGTAGAGAGTTGGCTTGCAGTCCTACCGGACCCAGGTTCAAATCCTCGCTGGTGCAGGGAAAAGTTTAAGGATTTGAATTTCGTCAAATTAAGCTTTTCTGATCTACCAGAAGACCCGCCGACATGTCGTAAAAATACCCCCGCTAATACCAATATACCAGTCCTGTATGCGACAGCCCTAGCCTGTATTCAATATGGACGGTGGGTGTTAGCGCCGAAGTGGTGACATGGAGAGGTGCATGGTATGTAGGAGGACTGCTGGTCCTTGAAGCAGGCTATGAAGCCTATACCCAAAGTCGGACACATAAAAAAAAAAAAAAAAATGAATGTATTAATATTATAAATAGAAAAGAACTAAAAGAAAGTAGAATTAAAATTGGGCTAAAATTATTTAATACCTGTGTATTACCAATAATGTTTGGGGTGGAAAGTGGGAAAACATTAAGAGAAAAGGAAAATCCATCCATCCATCCATTGCCAGACACCACAATCCTGTAAGGGGTGGTCATTTGACTTTGAGTTATTTATTTTACGGGGAGGGGCACTATCCCTCCACCAACCCACTTGTTGACACGTACGGAGCACATATAGTTTGGTTATGTGGTTACCACCCAGCATTGTAAATGGTTTCTTGGCTTACAGGAAACATTTGGCTTGTCACTCAATGTAAAGCCACCTGTCAAAGAAAGAAAAGGAGTAAGAAGTGACAGGAAAGATGGGAGAAATAGGAAGAGAGGAGGGCAGGCACAGAAAAAGAATGATAAAGGCTAAGGAAGAAGTAGGCAGCACTACATCAAGTGAGTGGATGATGGTCGCCACCACCTACCACTAAGAAAAAGAAAAGAAAGATCCAAATAGTGTTCAAACTCAGTACTTGACAAAATTAATCAAAGTCCCAAGGACAGCACCGAAATGTGCTTTACTAAATGAAACAAAGGAAGTAAAAATAGAATACAAAATTAACCAGAGAAAACTTGAATATTACATTGAACTCAAGAATAGGGAAGAAGATGCTGTTGAAGTAAAGATGAGAAAACATTGTGAAGATTTTGAAAGAGAGTACATGAGAGAAGTAAAAGACCTTAAAGAAAAGTACAGCATTCCAGAAAATGTAGAAACATTAGAAGAGAGAGTAGCAAAAAGGGTAATAAAAGAAAAAATAATGACAAAATATATAGAAGACTTGAGAAAAGGGAGTAAGACAAGGGAATCAGTGGAACAAGAAATAGGTCTACAAAGATACTTAGAGAAACTAGAGTTTGAAAGTGCTAAGATAATATTTTTGATGCAAACCAGAATGCTAGAAGTGAAGGAAAATTAAAAGAAAGAGTATGAGCCTAATCTAATATGTGACATGTGTCAGGAAGAGAATGAAAATCAACATCATTTATTCATATGTGAAGCATACGATGATATAGCAAGAGAAATTAAAGGAAAAGAATCAATAATAGAAATACTAAAACAAAATGAATTACAGGTAGTAGCAAATATAGTGGAAAGAATACAGAAACGAAGAGAAGTTATTATGAATATAAGGAACAACATAATGAACAATAGAGACTGAAAAAAAAAAAAAAAGCCATCTTGTTTAAAGACAAGAACTCCCGGATGGGAGTAGGCACCATCAACAACAACAACATGTATGAGTTGGTTATATATATGGTTAGCACCCATTGTTGTAAGTGGTTTCCTGGCTTACAGGAAACCATTAGGCTTGTCATTCAATGTAATGTCACCCAAAAAGAAAAGTATTAAAGGCAGGAAAGATGGGAGAAATAGGATGAGAGGAGGGCAGACACAGAAAAATTATACAGGTGAAGGGAGAAGTAAGCAGCACTACATCAAGTGAGTGGCTGATGGTCGCCCGACGCCAGCATCTGGCAGATTATGTCAGTAAGGTAAATGTGTAACTCCATGAATCCAGGTGATTTCCTTTATATTCTTGCTGAGCCACCCAGTTTTATTATAAGGTCCCATAGTGAATTGGTTTTATCTTACACCTCTAGCCCCAAAAGTGTCCCCAGAGCAGTGCATAATTGTGTGGAGGTTGCAAGAATAATCCCAGTAAGATGTCTCTGTGAAGGATGTAATTTATTGCAGTAGTCTAGCAGTAGCCACAGCAAGATACACGTCATATTCCATTAAAGGATGGATTGGAGGAGTTTTGTTAATGTTTTGGGCCATCAGAATGGAATTGTCAGGTATTGCAGGCTCTCAATATTTTTTTATTTTTTATTTTTTTAAGTACTGGGTATGTATTACTCTGAAAAGTGTTTAACCATATTGAAATTTTGATTCTCATTTAACCAGAAAAGATACAGTAAACCCGGTACATGTCACCTAATTTAATGTTAATTTTTGCTAATAATTCTGCTGTAAATTATAGAAACATTATTAAAATTTTGGTGCTGTGTGTAAAGCTGATTTACCAGTTCCCTCCAATTTACAGTATCAGTTGTTAGGAAAAGTTGTGCATGGATAACATCCTTGATATAGTGAGAACTATGTGCAGAGAAACTGTAGTGGAAATTAATGTAAATACCTGTATAACTGTAGCAAAATCATTGAGCTGGTGTATGCCCAATTTTTTACATTTTTTTTTTTTTCCCCAGACCACAATCGGCCTGAGCTGTATGAAGAAGTGAAGTTGTACACCAATGCTCGGGAGAGAGAGAAGTAAGTGCATTACTTTAACTTCCTGTCATTGTTTAATGTTTTCAAAACCCATTCAATAAAAGAGCAGTGAAAAAAGTATTAAATATACCAGTACTCTATTGTATGCCTATACTGTATTACACATTTTCTGTCTGTCTATTGCCAGACGCCTAATCCTGTAAGGGATGGCCACAAACAAACTGCTTCCATGTCACCGTGTCCCCAGCCATTTCACTACCCTCCCCCCAGCTCACACCACCTTCTCTCATATATCTCTCCATTCCATCCCTCCAACTCAGCCTCAGCCTCCCCCTCCCTTTCCCCCCCCCTCCACCTCACTCACATACACTCTCCTCGTTAGTCTCTTGCTCTCCATCCTCTCCACACGGCCAGACCACCTCAGTGTATTTCTCCTAACACTTTATCACAGTGCTCCTTCACTTCCTTATTTGTCAGTCTGTCTCTCCATGTAACCACGTGCTTCTCTGAAATAACTCATTTCCACTGCCCTTACTCTTAACTTGTGGCCTTACACATTTTGAAGTTAGTAATGTTAAGCTTGGGATTATAACAAAGGCAACATAGTATTTTGAATTAGAAGACCCCAGTTTATAGTAAGTTTAAATTCTTTTCATTTGTTGGTAAGATGAGTCTACCATATGCTAAGGCACTCTGTATGTTAGCTTGTTCCTGCATCGTAACCTAACATTAGTATCATTAGTGGGAATTAAAGTTGGGATAAAATGAAATGATAGTGATGATGATACAGTATTTTTACCATACATTACCATTTATGGAACTTGCCCATTTCATTCATAACAGGAGTTGGGTTAGGATGATGATGATGACAATGATGGTGAAGATGAATTTTGTATTTTTACCTCACATTACCTCTTTCCTACAGGTATGACAATCTGGCTGAACTGTACGCTGTGATAAATACTCTTCAGTCCCTGGAGAAGATGTACATCAAGGTTAGTGACTGATGTTAAGTGTCCTGGTGCCTGGTGGTTTAGTGGTTAGAAAGCCTCAGTTGAAGCGATGGCCTTGTATGGGTTCAGTCCCCAAGGGGTGACTGAAGATTAGCCACTTCACTCCAAGTACATATTGTATAATCTGCTTATACTATCACCAGATGGTTTTATTTTGGTTTAAGAGACTTCTGGAATTGGAGGAGCTATATTCAGTTTTTGTAAATCTCCTCAGTGTTAGGGTCTCTCCTAAGTTGAGCAAAGTTATTTGTGGCTAAATACAAGTATAGCATTAATTAACCTTATCACAATCTGTATAATTCTTCATTTTGAACAGTTGAATGATACTGACATCAAGACATGACAAGGACTTACTGTAAAATTTTGTTTTGCAGGATGTGGTAGCCCCAAAGGAGTACACAGCATGGTGCAGCAAGCTCCTTGTGCAGTATAAAGCAGCCTTCAAGTTGGTGCAGTGTGATGAGTTCCCCAGTGTTGAGGCATTTGTCAAAAAGTATAAGGTTGGTGCAAAATCTTGTGAGTAGAAAGGAAACTATTTACTGTGTTGGGTTGTAACCATATAGCTATTGAATGATAGTGGTGAGGAAAATAAAAAAAAAATCTTTGTAATTCTTCTGACCTTCCAGCTTGACTGTCCAGCGGCCCTAGACAGAATCCGTGAAGACAGACCAATCACCATAAAGGATGATAAGGGCAACACCAGCAAGTGTATCGCTGACATTGTGTCTGTGAGTTGATCCTGCTTTGTTGTTGATGTTGCTGTTGAAGTGTCTTTTGATCCCTTTAGCATGAATAGTGACATGAAAGGTGTGTGGTGCCGTGTGTTGCAGTTAGAAGGGCAGCTGGGTGTCAGGGAATGGAATGTTTAGTGTATGCTCAGATTCATTATTTAAAAAGAAAAAAATGTTTTTCATCTTTCTTGTATCCATATCATCATCCAGACTTTCTCTCACACCTAAAATAAGTAAAAAGATCAAATACATATGAAATATTTTAAGCCATTCTATAATGATATTGTCTGTACTTGTGGAAGAAAAGAGTGGAACAGATATTGGAGAGAAAGAGTGGTGGGGGGGGAAAAAAAAGAAGAGAAATGGCAACTGAAGGATATACAGAGTGTCCCGGGAGTTAAGCCCAAAACTTTGGGAAACGATTGATGAGGGAATTCTAAGCAAAAGATGTTATATGAACATGTGTCCAAATCTCAGCCGTTATGGATCTGCATTACTGATGACCTTATGGGCGAATTGTGAAGGAGACTGTTTTTGCCCTTAAGGTCATCAGTAAATGTAGCTCCGTAACAGTTGAGATTTGGACACATGTTCAGTTAACATTTTTTGCTTAGAATTCCCTCATCTATCATTTCCCAAAGTTTTGGGCTTAACTCCTGGGACACCCTGTACAGTATGTAAGGATAAAATACCCTGTGAACAGTTTTGTCATAGCCTATGAGGGGATCCTGTGAGGGAGCAAGACACTGGAGATAATTATGAAGATAGTAACTTGTATTTCCGACTGCACAAAAGATAGTACTAATTAATCTTATGTTTTGCAGTTGTTCATCACATTAATGGATAAACTGAGGTTGGGTATCAATGCTAACGATGAGCTACAGCCTGATCTGAAAGATCTGCATGAGAATATGACCCGACTCTCTCTTATACCACAGGTCAGTTTGACTTTAACTCTTTCAGTATAATTATTTTTTAGGAATCCTGTTTTATTCAGCTTAAGGGAGACTTCTTGAAGTGAGGAGGTTAGTGATGGCCATATCTGATTTCTCTGTTTTGAAAGAACTGTATTTTGTATGAAATTAGTATTAACAAATAAAAAGGCACCATCATACTGAACAGCAGTGCCAACAAAATAAGCCAAGTCGTCATCATACTGAGCAGGGTAATCCAGTTAGTAACCCCTTTGCAAATAAGTAACCTATTTGCAGTAGGAGCATGTTTTTTTTTTTTTCTAAGTCCACAGTAAATTACAGAAAAATTGTTAATTGAAGTTTCAATGCATTTTATAACGTTGATTTGCAAGTTTCCCCCAGGTGATGGTACCAGTTGTATGGAAGAGGTTGCAGTACTTAAATTGCATCTTTGCCTATAATACCACCAAGGACATAAGCTGATCATGTACCTTTAAATTTTTTTTTAGTCGGTTGCCCACCCTCTGGCCCTTACACCCTATGCAGAGTAATGCTGGGGACTGGTTGCTACCATTTCTTATTTCATTTTGTTTATATATCATTGCACACAGCTTTATTCAGCTTGAAATTAGCATTTCTTCATCGTAAATGCTGAGTAGTAACAAGAGATTAACACTAGAATATGATGTTAATGATGGATGGATGGTCACAGAGAAGTTCTGTGGGAAGGATGCAAAGCTGTAGCATGATCAGATTCTGTCATTGAGCTGTAACAAGAAATTAACCCTAGAATATGATGTTATGGGAAGACTGGAGATCCAGTTTTATCTTAGGCTGCCATTGGGGTACCTGATGAAAACTGCTTAGTTAAGGTGTAATATCTGTTACCACTCTTTCTTCCACCATTCCAGGACTTTGATGGACGAGCCAAGGTGCGAGAATGGATCAGTACCCTGGAGGGAATGACCGCAGATGAAACCCTCTCTGAGACTGAGGTGCGACAGATGATATTTGACCTAGAGTCTGCCTACAATGCCTTCAATCGTCTCCTTCAGCACACCTGAATTTCACCAGGTCATGGGAAATGGGCAGAACAGGTCACAGAATAGTCAGATGAATTATACCCATCATCTTTCATTGTCTTCATCACTTTAATGGTATTTTCCAATGACAAATGTGATATGTATTTTAACGTGACCATTATTTGATTGTTGATTATGAAGCTACGTGTGGAAGGTGTGGCTGTGAAATGGAACCAAGATTCTAGAGGCATGAATGGTGAGTGAATGAGTGTGTGTGACTTATTTCATTGAACATGCAGGTGATGGTTCTCCCACAATATGTATATTTCTTTTCATTGCATTCTGGTCTCTGCCTGACCTGACCTGCGGGTGTTAAAAAGAAGCAGGATGGTGATGATGATGATGATGATGATGATGATACATATATAATATAATCTTTAAGTAGGCTGGATCAACCATCAGACACATGGGTCTTTAGTCTTATTCACCAGCAGTCATGGTGTCTGAGAAAGCCATTCTCCTAACTCTGCTACTGCCATCTGATCAAGCCAGATAATACAGAGTCTTCATTTTAAGTCAGAGATGTGTTCCATAATATCACATTTTATTCAGCATTTTTGATTTTGTAACCAAGACAAAAGTAGCAGTCAACTTTTATATAATTTACTGTGGACATTAATTATACTAAAATATTTTCATAATGATAGCTGATCATGAATTATTTTAAAATCCTGATTATAATGAAGTTTTGAGCCACAAATTATTGTGATGGAGAGCTCCTCTACTTGCTCCATAGTTAGGCTGAAGCTATTGTACCTCCACAATAAACACGTTTTCAGTAATAGGTATAATTCATCCATTCAAATAATCATGGCACTATGCAACAAGACACATAACTAAGTAGACTTCTCAGTGTGAGTGTAAGATAAAGGAATAAGAAAAAGAGACATATTTATAATATACTGTAAATGTTAAGTGGATGCTTGGTGGTGGGATGGTTAAAGACATTTCATATGGATGTGGCCCATAAGGGTGTACATTTGATGGGTGGTTGGGGTTTATTGTTTATGTAATGCCATTCAGGGGTAAGTGAATGGTCGAATTTTTGCATTGGGTAGCCTAGCTCTGGACTAATACACTCCAGTTGGGGCAAAGGATTAGACGATAGAAAGATAGACGAAGTGATGGATTTCTCGTATTTTATTTATGAAGTCTGCATAAATCCTAGCCCTTTTTTTTTTTTTTTTAAATGACCTCTATGATATTAAACAGTGTTATAGTGCACAGATTTTTTATGCTTATTTCCATGATAAGATTGTGATGAGATGTATCAAAGCTTGTGTATCCTGATATGGAAGTGTACTCTTCATGTCTCACCAACATCCTTCAGAGCTGGAGTTCATTTCTCCTTTTCTGACCGTGATTAACTTTCCAAGTTTTGTTACCGGGAGTTGTTACAAGGTATAGGATCACACTTCTCTCAAGTGAATGTGAATATAATAATTTTTTGTTACCGGGAGTTGTTACAAGGTATAGGATCACACTTCTCTCAAGTGAATGTGAATATAATAATTTTTTGCATGATAAAACAGAATCTAAGATTAATGTTTATGGTGATAAGTTTTGTCTCTTGTAAATTTATATTTTGGAGGCATAATGAGTTCTGCCCACTTATGCTAAAGCTCTGTCCTTAACGTACAGTCAGCCCCGGCTATTCGCGGGGTCACGTTCGTGGATTTTCCTGGGAAATTATTACAGGATATTTCTTGCTTTTCCCACAGCATCAGCTGTTCCTAGTGGTTCATAAGTGATTTTTTTGCATGTTTTCTGTGAGTAATGCTGTCCTATGCAGTTAAACTCTGCATTTACCCCGTATAGCTATGTGCTGCTCAGCACACGGCAAGCTTTCATCGTCATCATTGCATGGTGAGTATAGTACGCTGTACCCAGAAGGGCTTGTGTACGGTATCTTCCTGTGCTGTCATTTTAGGAAGGACTAATGTGCCATAAAATGCATTTACAGGTGTTGTAGTGGACTTGTAGGTAATAGGAATAGCTTAAACATTGAAATCAATGACTTCTCTGGGAGGCTCAGGCTATCCGCAGAATTCATTATTCATGGGATGTTCTGGTACATAACCCCCATGCATAGCAGGACCTGACTGTAATCATTAGTCAGTAAACAGGCATTGCCAGCTAGCAAAACTAGATGAACATTCTTGGGTGTGTATTACAGAGGTTGGGATGCGTCTGCCAATAAACTTCCACTTCTCCAGTGTTTTTACTAAAGAACATCATACTGGATACCCCCCCTAATAATGTATATCCTGAAAAAGAAAAAGTGAAAGCTATTACTGGTACTGTACTTCCATTTCACCTTGCTGAAACCATCCTTGCCTGCCTACTACTGTATACTGTACTCACACTGCCCGAATACTGTAGTGAGTGGAAAGATGGATTTAATCATAATTTTTGTATATGTACTTTGAAAACGTGGCTCCTGTAAGTCCCTAATACTGCAGATGGTTTTATTTGTGAGATAACTAGGATTTTGAAGGTACCAGTATTATGAATATGTATCCCATTTCACTGGACTTGCTTTTTGACAATTTTCATGCTTCTGTGCATTCTCTTTTCAATGTTTAATGATTCCAACTCGCCTCAACTTTTTGGTGGGACACAGTGCTGAGATGATGACAATGACACAGAGTGGAAGTGATCCTGGAATAAGGCTCCACATATTAGTTTGGTGATGTGGAGAGGATGGAGAGTGAGAGATTAACGAGGAGAGTGTATGAGAGTGAGTTGGAGGGGGGGGAGAGGGAGGGATGGAGTGCAGAGGTATATGAGAGAAAGGGGTGTGAGCCAGGAGCAAGGCAGTTAAGTGGCAT
>JAGKTI010026493.1:0-13576 GCA_018397915.1 Birgus latro | reverse complement strand
ATTTTTTAACACATGTACAGCATGATGAAAACACGTTAGGCATGAAGTTAGGGTACTTACGAACAAAAAGCGGCCGTCCTGATGTAATAACCCACTCTATCATCTCAGACTCTGACAAGAAGACGTTGCACCTGACACACCTTTTCACTTGAGAATCACCAGCACTTCTCACCAACACTTTCACCAAGGTTTTTTTTTTATAACTGGAATAACATCACTTCACTGCACTGTACACAACAGTAAATTCCTGTGTGGTCTAGTGACGATCCATGAAGCCTTGTGAACTTCTCAGCAGCAGCTTTCAGCTCCGTTCCACGTACCAACACACCAGCAGCACGTTGTTGTCGATACGAAATCAACGTGGAGCGGTCGATGTCTGCATACTTAGGAGTAAACATCACCTTCCTCTGCACGTTTCGTCTGGTCTTCGATGCGAAATCAGCCGTGTACTTGTCTCGGGACTTCTTTATATCAAACAAGGTGGAGCGAGGGAGGTTGAACTCACGTAAGATGCGCCCTTTGACCAGCCGGCGTCCACCTTGTCCAATATCTGCCTCTTCTTCTCCAGAGTCAGAACCACTCTTTTCCTCTTCTCAGGAGGCGGGGCCATCATCACACACATGATGAAGAAGGTGAAGAGCAGTATCAAGCACTGTAGGAGGTAGGGTATCACCACAAAAGCAATCACTTCGGCCGCCATTTTCGGAGTTGTTCAAGAGGGAGGAGAGGAGTGGGTAATGGCGACCGATAGTGGCGTCACGAGTGTAAACAGAGGGGATCAGCGCGTGCGGGAAATTCAAACTGACGCGGTCCCAAAAAATCGAAAATTAATCTATTTTTTTCGGATTTTTTTCATTTTGGGGGTTGGGCAGCCCAGAATGTCCGGTTAGTGAGTATGTCCGGTTATTGGACGTCCGGATATTAGAGGGATTACTGTACACACAATCCACCCAACCGTCTCTCTCCTGTAGCATGTCAATCGCCCTTGAGTAAAACTCAACAAGTTGGAAACACATGACCTTCCACTTCTAAATCCAAACTGACTTTCAGTCAAAATATTCATCTCCTACAGATATTTTATCCATCTATCTTTCCGGATTCTCTCACACAATTTCGCGACCATGCAGGATAGGGACACTGGTCTATAATTCAGGGGTTCTTCAGTTTCCTCCCTTATAGACTGGTACCACATTTGCCCTCTTCCATTCCCGAGGCACTTTCTCCTCTTCCAGGGAACACACAATTAAACTGTGAATCTTATTCGCCAGTTGTTCTCTGCATTCCTTCAGTACCCAATTAGAGATTCCATCCGGTTCTGGGGCTTTCCTTACATCTTGAGTTTCCAGTAATTTATACACTTCCTGCACTTCCACTTTTACATCTTTAATCACTACAATTCTAATCACTCCATCCCCCTCCACAAACTCCATTTCCTTAGTGAAAACCGATTGGAAACATTTATTCATTATTTCAGCTTGCATTGCCTCATCTTTATAGACCTCTCCTTTTACTTTCAGTTTGGTGATTCCTTCCTTTTGTTTCAATTTACCATTAACAAATCTATAAAACAATTTAGGTTCGTCCTTACATTTGTCGATTATACCTTTTTCAAAGTTCCTTTCTTCCTCTCTACGAATTCTTGTGTATTCATTCCTAGTTCTTTTATATTCTTCCTTTGTTCTATTATTACATCTCTTTCTCAATTTGTTCCATGCCATGTCCCTCTCTTTTTTCGCTATCATACACCTTCTGTTAACCCGTCCAGTCCCGACCGTTTTTTTACCCAGCCTACCCCCAGATCTCGACCGATTTTCAACTTTTTGTTTTTTGGCTAAAACCTTCGCTTTTGGTGAGAAACATCGAAAATTCATAGAAAAATCGCGATCCTGAGGTTAGATATGTTGGTACAGCTGTCACTCAACCTTACGTTTTTCCTTCTTTTTCAGGGTACCTGGCTAAAGAAAACGAACAATGGAAGGGTTAACTAATTCAAGCCACTTTAAATTACGTAGAGTAAGACCTCACTATAACGGACTAATTGGGGCTCAGGTCAGTCCGAAATATGCGATTTTCCGATAAAAGCGACATCCGGACTTACCCCTGCATATCCGGACTTTTTCCGATATATCAGACATTAGTCCGGATTGCATCAGTGGTTTTCACCACCATTGCAGTATTGTACTGTGTTATACCTTCACCACATTAATCAAATGGTATAATAATACTGTACTGTGCACTGAAAAACATGTCTTTTACTTGTCTTATTGTGGTGAACATAGCTGAAGTTGTCAGGCAGTCCGGACTGCTTTCTGGCTATGTCGGACTTTTTCCGATATACATAGGGGTTTAGTCCAGTAGCTCCTCGAGTCCGATAAAAACGAATTCCGGTCTACTGAAGTCCGTTATAGCGAGGTATTACTGTATTTATTTCATTTATTTGGTACGAATTTATGTGTAGTACAAGTCTATATTGGTTTTCACACAATAATATAGGCATTTATAAGCATTGTTCACTCACCCAAAACCCCAGTATATGGCACCTTCCTTTGCGACATTACCACTTCATCACTTCTGTTTGTTTCTACCTCTAGCTACTTTGTTTCTATGTCCTTCACCTCAGGAATCACTTTCACCGTGAATTTCATCATTGGAGAGACCGTGGGACAACATAACTTTACTGGCTTGGTTACAGCTAACAGTTGAATTGCCCAGTGTGGGGGGGGAAGGGGGGGTTAGGTGGGGCCAGGCAGTATCCCTGCTTGACAGCAGGTAGAGGAAGGTCTCCCACATATGCCTACCAAAAATCACCCACGAATGTTGAAAAATGTGCACACAATGGGCCTTGCAATTGAGTGACGTATGATGCACGTCATTGGGTCTGTCCGCAGAAAAAAGTAGTGACGTGCATCGTACGTTGGTGGGACTCGGCGGGTTAAACCACTCCTTTTTTCTGTCTTCTCTCCCACTTACTCTTGAAACACATTTTTCCACTCCTGAATTATAGAGGTCTAGAAAGATATCCCACTTCCTCTGAATCTCTCTTGTTTCTCTGAATTTTCTCCAATCTGCATTTCAAAAAATTTTCTCAGTTCTGTAAAGTTTGCTTTCCCAAAGTTGTATCTTCCCTGCCTATAAAGCTCGTCTCTTGGCACCATGTTCCTTATTATCATCTGGAACTCAGTGACGACATGATCCCTTTTTCCTACAGGACACAGATATTTCAAGGATTCAATTACGTCAGGTTCTTTGGTCAGTAGTAAATCTAATCTTGCTCGTGTGTCATCACCTAGGAATCGTGTCTCTTCTTTGACCCACTGCGTCATTACATTATTCATCACAATGTTTAACAATATAGTGCCCCACGAATCTTCATTGCCTCCTAAGTCCCATTCCTCCCAGTTCACTTCTTTACACTTAAAATCACCCATCAGAATTATATTGTTGCTTTTCTCAATCCCTTTCTGTAGATAAATAACCATGTCTGACATCTCCTGGTACTCATCATCATTCCATGCTCTTGTCTTAGGTGGAACACATACTACCGCTATATCTCTCATGCAGTTCTCTCCAGTTTCTAATTTCATGTTTATCACTTTGGCCCTACCCTCTCCCATTTCCACAGAATCTACACTTAAGTTGTTCTTCACTGCTATCATCACTCATCCTCCCATTTTATCTTTTCTGTCTCTTCTCCACAATTTGTATTTGCCATCTCCCAAATAGATATCAATATTCTTCCTTTACTTAGTCTCTACAAAGCACATAACATCAGGTTCATGTACCCTCAAGAAATCGTTGATTTCTAATATTGCCAATAGCCAATATTAATCCATCAACATTAGTGTATGCCACTTTCAAACTTTTTTTCATTATTACTTATACCCTCTTCTCTCCTCCTCTCTGTCGGTACCACTTCCTCAATTTCTGGTCCATAACTCTCCAATAAAACACTGTCTTCTCCTCCTCCGTTCTCTGTTCGTTTTTTGCCTTAGCTCACTTTACTAACTCCTTTATTTTAGCTCTTTCTTCCTAGTTTGCATCTCTCCTCAGCCAAACATTTTCAAACCCCTCTTTGTCTGCTCATTTCCATGTCCTATTCATGGTTTCATTTACTATTACCTGGGACTTGAACTTCACCTTCAATGGCCTCGCCCCTCCTTCCTCATACTTACCTAACCTAAACACTTCTTGAATCTCTCCTTGGGCTTCGTTGTTACCCTCCATGGTTACTGATATTTCTTTAACTTTACTCAATTCTTCTTTTTCTCTTTCAGATCTTATTGTCATACATTTTTCTTTTACCCCTAAAATTATTACACATTTTTTCTTATCTGCTACATCCCTGACTAAGGATTCTCTACTTTTCAATACCCTAACCACTTCCTTCTCCACCTTTTGCTTGCTTTGTTGTTCTATAATCTCTTTCTAATTTATATTCCCTTCCTCCTGAATTTTCTTCCACCCCTGCCGCTCCTTGATTTCCTTAACCCGCCGAGTCCCACCGACGTACGATGCACGTCGCTACTTTTTTCCGTGGACAGACTCAACAACGTGCATCATACGTCACGCAGTTGCAAGGCCCACTGTGTGCACATTTTTCAACATTCGCGGGTGATTTTTGGTAGGCATATGTGAGAGACCTTCCTCTACCTGCTGTCAAGCAGGGATACTGCCTGGACCCACCTAACCCCCTCTTCCCCCCACACTGGGCAATTCACCTGTTAGCAGTAACCTAGCCAGTAAAGGTATGTTGCCCCACGGTCTCTCCAGTGATGAAATTCTCGGTAAAAGTGATTTCTGAGGTGAAGGACAGACACAAAGAAGCTAGAGGTAGAAACAAACAGAAGTGATGAGGTGCTAATATCATAAAGGAATGTGCCATATACTGGGGTTTTGGGTGAGTGAACATTGCTTATAAATGGCTATATTATTGTGTGTAAACCAATACAGACCTGTACTACACATAAATTCGTACCAAATAAATGAAATAAATACGTAATTAGTGGCTTGAATTAGTTAACCCTTGCATAGTTCGTTTTCTTTAGCAAGTTACCCTGAAAAAGAAGGAAAACGTAGGGTTGAGTGACACCTGTATCAACATTTTTTTACCTCAGGATCGCGATTTTTCTATGAATTTTCGATGTTTCTCACCAAAAGCGAAGGTTTCAGCCAAAAAACAAAAAGTCGAAAATCGGTCGGGATCTGGGGGTAGGCTGGGTAAAAAACCGGTCGGGATCTGGGGGTAGGCTGGGTAAAAAACCGGTCGGGATCTGGGGGTAGGCTGGGTAAAAAAACGGTCGGGACTGGGCAGGTTAATATGTTCATCTTGCATCCTTGATTTTGAATCATACTCATCTGATTTACTTTTCATTCAGTCCCTTTCTTCTTCCAACCTTTTGTTTTCCCTTTTGAGCTGTTTTATTTCATTTGTGACAGCTTCATTACTCACTTTTAATTCTGTGACTTCTCTTTCTTGTTCCACACTGCGTGTGCAAGCTTTTTCCAGCTTGTTCTGTAGGACTTTGATTTCTCCTGTTCTAAGGTCCCCTCCTGCAGCACTCTAATTACTACCCATACCTTTTTTAATTCCTGGACATTCCTTTCCTCCATTTTTTCTACTCCTGCTACTCTTGTTTGATTCAGTTTGGTACTTCCATTCCCCGTATCTTCGTCGGAGAAGCCCATGAATTCCCTTTTTACCAGATGTAAACAAAATGCCATTGCTTAATGTCTGTGATGTGTTGTTTAAATGACACTGATGTACTGTATGTTACATCAAGGATTTTGAGGGTGTGTGTGTGTGTGTATATGTGTGGTAGGGAATGTTGTTTATGGTGAGGTGTGGAATGTGACTGAGTTCTGCTGTCCAGTTTGTGAGAAGGGTCACTATAGATTTGGCTGGGGCTATTCTGAGCCTGTTTGTAGTGAACCATTCATGTAGTGTGTCGAGGTAAGGTTGCAGGATGTGTGCGGCTGCGTTTGCGTTTTGGTGTTTACATTAGGTATGTCATATTTTCTGACAATTACACTTTGTGATTGCAGGTAACTTTTTTAGTGCATTCATATGTGCAGATCTCATTTCAATCATCAAATCGTTGAAAAAAATCAATTTAGTTACCAAGAAATCCATTTGAAAAAAAAGAAAAAAACATGCCATCTGTTGAATCTGAACTGTCGCTGTGTATTGATTACCTCAACAGTTTAATAGTGCTATATTGTTGTCTCCTTCTATGCTTGCACTGAAAATTAGTTGGATTACATATACATTATCCAGCTCGATTATCCAGGTTTGGATTATCCAGGTTTCGGTATATCCGGGCTGTGACCAAATGGTTCAGTGGTACAGTAATACATAGAATTATTCGTACGATAGCCCCAGTTCAAACAGGAAGCATCCGGTTGCTTGCGAGCGAGGCATGGGTAAACAAGCATGAGTCTGCTTCCCCACCCACATCTCAAGCTCACAACTCAATCACAAGGTGGTAGGGTGGAGTTTGGTGAAGCAACTGATAACCTAACCGTGCTTAACTACCTAATAATTTAACCTATCCTAACCTAACCTAACCTGGGCTCCTGTTGGAAAATTGGGAAATAAAATCCACTTTTGAGTACGTTGAATAAGTTTCTTCCATTATGCCAGAAACAGTCGTAGGTATGGCCTAAAGAACGTGATGATAATAAAGGAGAAAATCTTTCAGCAAGAGAAGGTAATTTACTACCTTCAGAACAGAATACAGAAAACAAATTAGAGGAGTATGAATTGAATTGGTAAAGTCTTTAGTCTGTATGCTTAAAGAAAAATTTATGGGTTTCACAATTTTAGGGGACGAAATGGAACAAAATGTTTGCTAATCGGAGAAAAAGAAAAATTACTCTACCATCTCACGTGTTCTCTTAAGTTAGCATTCAGTTTCACATTCCTCGTTAGATATTGCGCTTCCCAACACATTTCAGACTGGCAGAGTATGGTTATTTCTGCCTCTTTTAGTTAAGTGTACATTCACGATTCATTCTTTTGTTTGTTCATAAGTGGATGTGTGAAAGAGAGAGTACTGATACAAAAAATAATGTATTCCATTAACCCCTTCATAGCTGCCAGCTTTGAATAATGCTTTACTGAACAGGTGTCAGTGACGTTGAGTTAGGGAGCTATAAAAAACTGCGAACAATTATGGGAAGGGAATGAGGGGCACTGGTATGTTTACACGATCCTACTCTACCATCCCAAGCAGCCAGGCGGTTTCCCCGATAAGTTTAAATGCTAATGTAACATGCGCCCTAATTTTGAGTAAGATTTTTTCCCAATACCGGACACAATAGTAGGTAAGGATTATGGAATGTTATGATAATGAGAGGAAATCTTTCAGCAAGAGAAAGGTAATTTACCACCCTCAAAATTGGCAGAAAAATACAGAAAACAAATTAAAGGAATATGAACAGAATTGGTAAGGTCATATGACAGTATACTTAAATGAAAATTTATGGGTTTCACAATTTTAGGGGGCGAAATGGAACAAAAATGTTTACTAATCAGAAAATAAATACTTTCGTCTCACGTGTTCTCGTAAGTTAGTATCCGGTACCACATTCTTTGTTTGATGTCGCGATTCCCAACACATTTCAGACTGACAGAGCATACAGTTATTTCTGCTCCTTAGAGCTGAGGGTACATTTACTGCTCATTCTTTTGTTCATTGTTATGTGTGAGACAGTGCTGATACAAACAATAATGTATTCCATTTACCCCTTCATAGCTGCCAGCACTGAACAATGCTTTACTGTACCAGTGTCAGTGACATTGAGTTAGGGAGCTATAAAAAACTGCGAACAATTATGGGAAAGGAAAAAAGGTCACTGTTAAGTTTACATGATCCTACTCTACCATCCCTGGCAGCCAGGTGGTCACTTTATCCCAGATGTTTTTGCCGCTATGTTTAAATGTTAATGTAACTGTTATGCGACGTGTCCAAAGGACAATAAGTTTTTTTTTTTTTTTTAATGCAAGGAAGAAGGAACCAAAGGCCAGGGCCCGCATACTGTTCCTTCCAAGAAAAAGTAAAAACAATACAAAAGAGAGCCAAATTCCAGATCCATTCATTTCGAGATGCCTGGACACACTGCGTTTGAAAGATTGGAGATCATAGGAAGCAGGGAATACAGACAGAGGGAGACAGTTCCAGAGTTGACCAGTTGCATAAATGAAGGACTGGGAGTAATGGTTAACTCTTGCATTATTAGAGAGTTGGACAGAAAAGGGATGAGAGTTTGTTGCTAGACGGGTACTACGTGCCCGTCGTAGAGGTGGAGGGATGCAAGCAGACAGTTCAGAGGAACAGTGACCGTTGAAGTAGCAATAGAAGAGAGATAAAGAAGCAACAGTGCGGCGAAGAGACAAAGGTTGAAGGGAATCAGTAAGAGGAGGAGAGTTAATGAGACGAAAAGCCTTTGACTCCACCCTATTGAGAAGAACTGTGTGTGGGGAGCCTCCCCACACATGAGAGTTGTACTCCATACACGGGCGACATGTTCAAAGTTCAACTATTTGCCCTCTGATCACATGTGACTAATGTGGGGTTCTTTTCTAGACTGGGTCTAGTGCATACAACTAGAGGAACATGGCATAAAAACTCTGGTCAACCAACCTTACACGTATATTACCTTATATTCAACACAACACCGAACACAATATGAATATACTATTTACACAATATATTATGCTGATTACAGTCACTATCAGGACAGGAGGACTCTGGTCGGGGCTACTGAAGTCTTGAGCTGCTTACAGGTGTCGGTCAGGTGTGGGAGGGGTCTCGTCAGGTGTGCCTTCTCTTAGGAGGCACGGAACCATTGCCAAGTGCCGAGTTGTCTGAAATGGGCTGTTGGAGCCCTTCCTTAGTGGGGCTTCAGTGGGAAGTTCAGCCCTCAGGACTGGGACCGAATAAGGCGAGCAGGCACGCTTGCTTGCACTCGCCCTTAGAGATGGGTCACTGTCCGATGGGGCTGGGGAGGTCGCCCCCCGGGGGCCTGGGAATGCCCCTGGGAGTCCGAGGGCTGTGGTCTCTCTAGGGCCGGGTCATCGTCAGGTGCTGCCTGCGGCGTCCCTTCTTCCGGGAGTTCGACAGCAGGGGGTGTCGTCAGGGTACTGGCTGCAAGGCACAATATCCCCAGACTCACGACGGGGCCTCGCCAGACCTCCTCCAGCTGCAAATCCTCCTGGAAACTACCTCTGTGGGGGGAGAGAGAGAGAGGGGTGTCCCGCTCAGCCTCTGGAAAGGTGGGGCAAGCAAGGGACGTCCTCCATGGGGGAAGTCACAGGGGTAGGGGACGAGGGACAGACGGTGACCGTTCCCTCCCTGGCGCGGACGGTGGCCATTGCCGAGGCTCCTCTAGCCCCTGGGACAGCAGGTGAAGAGCGGGTGGTGGCCGTCTCTTTCCTGCCAGTGCGGATGGTGGCCTCCTTGGAAGGCATCACAGGGATAGGGGATGAGGGACGGGTGGTGACCGTCGCCGAGGTCCCTCTAACCCCTAGGACAGCAGGCGAAGAGCAGGGGGGGGGTTGCAGCTGCAGAGCGGTAGGTGGCCGTCTCTTTCCTGGTGTGGACAGTGGCCGTCACCACGGTGCTGTCTGGAGCTGTAGTACTACAAGCCCCACCCCAATCCTGGAAAGTGCTGGCCCAGCTGGAGACTCGTCTGCCGAGACTGCGTTCCCTGGGTGATGTTGGTCGAGGGTAAGAGGGGCACAAGGTAGTGGGGAATGTAGACCTGTCCAGCCCTGGGCCTCCGCACGCCCTATACGCCTCCCTGTGGTCTCCTCCTGGAATGGGTGTTTCATCACCCTCTCCGTGGCTCCTCAATGGGGTGGGTGTTGTGGCACCCTTCCTATGGTCTCCAGTCAGGGTGTGGTATGCGACGTGTTCAAAGTTCAGCTACTTGTCCTTTGATCACATGCGACTAATGTGGGGTTCTTTTCTAGACCGGGTCTAGTGCATACAACTAGAGGAACAGGACATAAAAGCTCTGGTCAACCAACCTTACACGTATATTACCTTATATTCAACACAACACCAAATGCAATATGAATATAATATTTACAAAATACATTATACAGATTACAGTCACTATCAGGACAAGAGGACTCTGGCTGGGGCTACTGAAGTCTTGGGCTGCTTACAGGTGTTGGCCAGGAGTGGAAGGGATCTCGTCAGGTGTGCCTTCTCTTAGAGGTTGGGGGGATGCAGCTGCAGAGCGGTCGGTGGCCATCTCTTTCCTGGTGCGGGAGGTGGCTGTCACTCCGATCCTGGCGAGTGTTGGCCCGGATGGAGGCTAGTCTGGCAGGACTGCATTCCCTGGGTGGTGTTGGTTGAGGGTAAGAAGGGCACAAGGTAGTAGGGGGCGTAGGCCCATCTAGCCCTGGGCCTCCACGCGCCTTATATGCATCTCTGTGGTCTCCTCCTTGGGTGAGTGTTTCGTCACCCTTTCTGTGGCTCCGTGGAGTGGGCGTTGCACACCCTTCCTACGGTCAACCGTCGGGGTGGGTATTTCAGTAACATGTGCCCTAATTTTATACTTTCACAAATCATAGGAAATCACAAGATGAGTTAAAAAAGAAAAAAAGCCAGGTGCATCAGACAAGAATTATCACATGTTTCGTTTTTCGTATCCGTTTTTGAAGGCTCCAACATGCTTCCATGCTGCTCAATCTTTGGCAGCCTCCCTGTTCAATCCCTTAACACTGAGGTCACACTTAATGACCTCGCCCCGTCTTTCTCGGTCTACCCCTCCCAACCCCTCCCCCAATATTAACACTTCACACCTTCTGCACCCAATTATCGTCCCCCATCCCCTCCACATGTCCAAACCACCTCACCCTACCTCTCCTCATCACAACACCAATACACTCCAGTCCCATCCTACCTCTCAACTCTTCCATCGTAAACCCAGCCCTCCCAGGCCTTGCATGCAGGGACGCACTGCACATCCACCTAATCACTGTCATTTCTGTATGTTTAAGCCTGCGAAAAACCACTTCCTTTACTGCCCAGGTCTCACTACCAAACAGCATCACACTCCTAACACATGCTGCATACAAAGACCCCTTAGCACGTAAGGAGAGTCCTCTCAATGTCAGGAGAGGCAACAGCTCCCTGAACTTCTTCCAACCACTTCTCACTCTAGCAACCGAGATAACTCTAGCCCCACCTCCGGCACATAACATGTCTCCCAAATAACAAAACTCTTCCAAACACTCCAGAGACTCACCAGCAAGTTCAATCCTTTCACGCCTAACAATCTCCACCAGCTCTCCCCGACACGCCGCACACATAAAATCAGCATTATCTCGCAGTCTACCTCTAATACCACTACATCTCTTGTGCACTCAATTATCACAAACACTGGCAAGATGGAATTACTTCCCACACCTTTGTGGCAAACTGCACATGGCCACTCTCCTTCTCCTCTGATTGTGCTGCCACCAACCCAAGATATCACTTTTGTTTTATCTGCATTTACCCTAAAGCCCTTGTGCCCCATACCATCTCTCCATTTCTTAAATCTTTCCTCCACCTCCTTTTCATTCTCTGCAATCAACGCCAAATCATCAGCATACAACATCTCCCACGGAAGTCCATCTCTGAAGTCACGTGAGAGGGCTTCATGTACCATGATAAACAACAAGAGACTCAAAACTGACCCCTGATGCACACTTACCTGGGTGCGAGCACCCACGTACATGGCCATAACCACCCTAACCAGCCACTCTTCCAACCCTAGCTTCGTGATCGCCCACTTAACCACCTCTCTAGGGACTCTGTCAAAGGCCTTTTTCAGATCAACAAAAGCAAAATACAATTCCCTTTTCTTTCCAATATATTTTTCCTGAAGCTGTCGAACAATGAATATGGCATCAGTGGTCCCCCTGCCTGGCATAAACCCAAACTGCATCTCATCAATATTCACTTTCTCTAATCATACCTTCTAGAACTCTCTCCATTACTTTCATTAACTGATCTAAGAGCTTTATACCTCTGTAATTTCCCCTTTCCAGGGCATCACTCTTCCCTTTGTACGATCACACAAAGAAGTGATGACCCGATTCCCAGTACCTTTCGCTCAGAAAGTGGTATCTGGCAACCGTCATGGCCATGCTATGTTTTCTATATTGCACACCGGAAACAGCAGAATTTGGGTAAACAACACCAAAAAGTAATATATTAGTGTTTTTACTGTGTATATCTCGCATTATGGAAGAGGAAACCACAATACACTAAAGTTGAGGCTAAGCAGTACGAAAGAATGTGAAACGCACTCCCTATCGCTCAATGATTTCAGGGTTAAAATGCGGAGAAACTCTCGTGATACTTATTTTCCATTCAAAATCAACAATACTGAAGGAAATATGTCCGATAAAATAAAACCCGCAGATAATCATAATGTTGAAATAATTAGTGCCATCAAATCAGAAAAATAATAATTTAAAGATATTATATTATTATCCACATTTAATTAACAAGATGGCGGAAGAGAAGAAGGGAAGGACAGGAGGAAGTATTTGTTACAAGGAGGGTAGAAAAGTTACAAGAGGATGCAATAAAAGCTGAATATAAAAGGCAAGTGGAGGAGCGATTGGGTAAATATAGATTGGAGCAGATGGGGGACGTGGAAGGTGTGCGCAAGGTATTCACAGAAGAAATCTGTGCAGCATGTGAGGTGGTGTGTGGGGTGAAGAGAAGACGAAAGGGGGTTCAGAGAACAGCATGGTGGACTGAAGAGGTGAGAGAGGCTGTGATACAAAAGATGAAACCACATAATGAGTGGATGAGGAACAGGGGTGACGAAGAAGCTGAGAGATGGACGAGAGAGTTATATGTAGTGAGCAGGAGAGAGATGAAAAGATTAGTAAGAGAGAGTAAGAAGAGAGTGGATGAGGAATTTGGAAGGAATTTGAGTGCAAAGTGGAGGGAATGTAAGAAAATGCTCTGGAAGGAGGTAATGAGAGCTGGACAGGGTGCCAACGAAGTCAGTGGGGGTGTGAAAAATAAAAATGGTAGATTACTAGTAGAGAAGGGAGAAAAAATAAACAGATGAGAGAACACTTTAATGAACTGTTGAACATAGTAATGCAAGTATAAGTGGCTGGGGAATGGCAGGGAGAAGGAGGGTTGTGAGAAGAGAGGAAGAAATCACCAGGATGGAAGTGGTGGAAGCAATGAAGAAAGTTAAAATGGGGAAAGCCCCAGGAATTGATGGAGTGTGTGGTGAAATGCTGAAGCATGGGGAAGAGATAGTAATAGAATGGATGTGGAAGGTGTGCAGATTGGCTTGGGAGGAGGGTAGAGTCCCGGAGGATTGGAAGTCAGGTATAATTATTCCTCTGTATGTTGGAAGGACAGAAGTCAAGAGTGAGAGCAGTGGAAATGAGTTATTTGAGAGGAGCATGTGGAGTCACATGGAGAGACAGACTAACAAATGAGGAAGTGAAGGAGCGTTGTGGTGTGGTTGAGGATGTGATGGGAAGCGTTAGGAGAAGCACATTAAGGTGGTTTGGTCATGTGGAGAGGATGGAGAGTGAAAGACT
>JAGKTI010026492.1:0-13576 GCA_018397915.1 Birgus latro | reverse complement strand
CATACACGCACACAATTGCCCACATTTGTAGTCCAACTTTCACTCTTACCCACACAATCCTTGACCCAACTGATCCATACTCTCTTACATTCTCCTTCCACCTGTTGCTCACAACAATACACACTCCCTCTTTCGCCCTATCATTCTCACCCACTCCCGCGCATATACCCCATCCATATTCCCATTCTCTCACACTCTCACCTCGCCATTTAGTTTCAGTTATTCCACATATATCCACTTTCGCACTCTCAAGCACCTGTACAATCTCTCTCTCTTTCACCTCATCATTCATACCCCTCACATTCCAGGTCGCAATCTTTATCTTGTCCATTGTCCGTTCCTTTGTCGTCAACTTTTGGTCAGTCCTGGTCCGAGGCTTCCTGTTTGTATTTTTAGTTAGTTGTTTTTACGGGGTGGGGCACTAACCCACCACCAACCCTTTTAGTCGCCTTACGACAAGCAGGGATACTGGGGGAGAATTCTTGAAAAAACCCCTACCCCCAGGGGTAACATCAAATAGATGTTACTGCATATTTGAGTAAAAGCCACATGGCAGAGATAAGGACTGAGAATGAAGAGTTGAGAGGAAGGATGGGACTTGAATGTCTTAGTGGTGAGATGAGAAGGGGTAGACTGAGATGGTTTGAGGAAGAGGAGGATGGAAGATGACAACATGGTGCAGAGGGTGAGAGGAGTGTATGTTGAGAGTAGAGTTGTGAGACGTAGACCGAATACCTGTACTTGGGATGAGGTCATACAGCTCAAGTCCAGGGATACGGGACTGAACAGAGAGGCTAGAGATCGAGCAGCGTGGAAAGCCACCATTAGGCGACCAAGGCCGGCACATGGAAGGAAGTTGGAGCCTTTACAAACAAAACAATGAGCTACATTACGGGTGCAGTGGTGTTAGGCTGCAGAATGCAAACTCTTCCATGCTACCCATGAGGTGGTTTGCCAAGCACGTTATTTTTTGTTAAACCAGAGTGCCCCCAGTAGGCCTAATCTCCGGCTGGCACACAGTATCCTACACCTCAGTACACTTAGGTGTACTGAGATGTAGGAAGTGCCTGTCATCCCTTCGGTCGGTCCACAACCATCACAGCCAAACTCACAATTCAGCCATCACACTCCTCTTGCAACAACTCAATTCTCATATTCACCTTAAACAAATCATCAGCCTCGTACTCGGGCGTCCTCGGCTCCGAACAACAAAATCAATCAGACGTACCTCATACTGCCCCAGTCGTCCGCACACCAAGATGCTGCCGAAGTTGAGGTGTGGGGGTGGGGCCTGCCGCTGTGTGGGGTGGTGGTAGCGATGGTTCAGGTACAGTGCCCAGACACTGACCAACAGCTTGACCACAAACCATGCCACCACCCCCACTCAAGCCACATTCCACACCTCCCACACCTGTATCACCCCAACTATGGCCTCCAGGGGGTGAAGCAGCTGGGCACAATAGATGGCACTCAGTGCCAGCTGCCAACTCAGCATACTGAGACCCAGGATTAGACTCAGCACCAAGAGGACAACCTGAAACACGTCATTTTTGACAAACCAAAAGCCAACCCAAGTGGTGAGGAACCAACGGTGATAAACAATAAGCCAAGTTAGACCCGCGTTGAGCTCATACCGCAATTGTGAAGAAATTACCATCCCGGTCAATTTAGACATTAGCCTACCGGGATAGTGACTATATTGTTCTCCTAATGACTTAATTGCCCAGTTAAGCCTTGATGGCTCAATATTATGTCGCAAAATTGTGTTTAGAGGAACACTATTCTCAACAAATTTGGAAACAATATCAGAAATATCCTTACGGAAATAGGGAACACATGTTTTGACAAAAATGGTGAAACCTAAATCAGTAAGTGACAAAATTACGAAGCAACAAGTTATGAGTACGAACAATATCTTTTTGAGGAGGGACCGAATCCCGTTATTGTTGACGGGGATAGTGGTTGGGCGGTAGACCCCGCTGTCCATATGTACAACTGTGTGGGACATTTTGGGGTGGCTCAGTCGGTAGAGAGACGGCTTGCAGTCCTATGGACCCAGGTTCAAATCCCCGCTGGAGCAGGGAACAGTTTAAAGATTTGAATTTCATTAAAAGCTAGCTTTACTGATCTACGAGAAGACCCGCTGACATGTCGTAAAAATACCCCCGCTAATACCAATACACCAGTCCTGTATAAGAGAGCCCTAGCATGTATTCAATATGGACGGTGGGTGTTAGCGCCGAAGTGGTGACATGTAGAGGTTTATGATATGTAAGAGGACTGCTGGGCCTTGATAGCAGGCTGTAAAGCCTATATCCAGAGTCGGTCACATAAAAAAAAAAAAAAAAGCTATATCATAATCCAATATCGTACTACAGAGTATGATTAATTTTAACGTCACTAACCGTTATAAAATTACGGGTCACAATGAAAATGCGAGAGCGCGGACAACACACCCTCTCGCTGACTCATCCACTAGGGTCGCTCACACAGGTGCTCATCTTTTATAGCCCCAAGACGCCGGAAATGGATATTATGACTTCGCGCTGCGAATATATCGATGTTTTTCTTCCATAATTACCTCAGTGCCATTCAAACCCTTTAAACTTACACATTTTAAGAAAAAAACAAAATCCTTTTCTTAATTTTGGTAAATCAAGGTTGATTTAGTGTTAAAATCGCATATTAAGAAACGTGAAGTAGGTTATATTTTCGAGACCGCCTTTTTTCGGTCGTATAAACTTAAATTCAAATCTGCGATTGTATTTTTGAATGCACCACAGCAAAGGCAACATAAACTTGCCATACTGTTTTGTGAATATTCACTGTTTCCTTTCTCATTTCCTAACTATTATTTCTTCAAAGATGACAGAAATAAATAACTTTTCACAAAGACTTCTCCAACCTCCTTGGAAAATATCATGTATAGTTATGACACCTACCGCAATACTAACCTACTGGCCTATGGCTCCATATCCTTTCCACAGCACCTCTTCGTGACTAGCACCATAGTCTAAGTCAGTGCTAATCTGTTCTTACAGCACAACACTGAAGATGGTTAGATGGCAATTTTACGCCAAGTTAAAGTAAATAGAGTTTAGTATCGTCACTACTGTACTTTCCTCTAGCTTCTCCTAAAGGCCTTACTTTGATCAGCTGGATTGGTGATAATTCTCTATCTATTGCCAGACACCATAATCCCGTAAGGGGTGGCCATTTGACTTTGAGTTATTTTTTTTTTACGGGGAGGGGTACTAACCCTCCACCAACCCACTTGTTGACACGTACGGAGCACGTATGGTTTGGTTATATGGTTACCACCCAGCGTTGTAAATGGTTTCTTGGCTTACAGGAAACCATTTGGCTTGTCACTCAATGTAATGCCACCTGTAAAGGAAATAAAAGCAGTAAGAAGTGACAGGAAATATAGGAGAAATAGGAAGAAAGAAGGGCAGGCACAGAAAAAGAATGATAAAGGCTAAGGAAGAAGTAGGCAGCACTACATCAAGTGAGTGGATGATGGTCGCCACCACCTACCACTAATTATAAGAGAAAAAAATTCAAACACCTGATTCTGTAGCTACTAATGGTGCTTTTAATAACAAAATCAAACAATTTATGGATGCTGTGAACTCTCTTCAGCTACAATTAGGGTGAGGTGGGAGTCAACCGTACTACTAGTGGCAAAATATTCACCAAACATTCAGATAAAGGTTTTATTATAAAATGTAAATATCAAAAGAAGCTTCAGAGAAAGGGCTATCTTTGGTATGGATTTGAAGAAAGATAAGTTTACTTGAGTCACTTGAAAGTGTATTTTCAAAAAGGTAGCCATATGTACAGACAGTGGGGGTGAAATCTACATCCTATTTGACAACACTTTAATGTGTTACCAAAGTAAATCTAAATTTATATATGAAGCAGGCAATGTAAGAATTCAGAGCAGAGACATTATCTACTTCATGACTTTCATATTGACTTACAAGCAACACAATAATTTAATATTCAATTATCAAATGTTTAACCTGGCTGAATACTGAAATATGGTGTTAAATTATTGTAAAAGTAAAGGACATATGCTGTCCCAGTACAAAAATGTTGGTCACATGTTACAGAAATATATATGCCATGAATGAAGAAAAACAGGCCAGGTTAAGACGTAGGACTGTTATGAATTAAAAAAGATATATGCTATAACATTACATAAATAAAGGTGAAGGTACACACTGCACTCTTTAATCCACCTCGGGTGTTATGCCTGCATGTTAACCTGATGTTACAAGTCTACTTCATATTATACTGAGTTAGAGCCACAATGAATTTAATTATTCTGGCAAGCCTCTGTCTTACCTTCCCCCCCATTTGCAAGGCATGTTGATACACCTGTGAAAGACATATTACGTGGGTTCTTCACACACAAATGACCTTACTAATACTGTATTTTGCAATTTGTGGTGGACCGTAGAGAAAGGAATTGGTATTGTACGCCCTACAACTATCGATGAAAATAAAATGACAATATCTTTATTGGGTTATAGGCCAAATAATTCAATTTGCAAGGCTCAACTGCATATCCCATATTAACAAAATTATACAAATATCCCTGCAACACAATCGTATCGTATATGACGGAAAATCATGTTGCACCAAACACATGTACATAATTTCATGCTGGATTGCTAGCAGTAATGTTCTGTGAGTATCCAGGTACCTTCTAGGTATTTATTTTGTATGATGTGTCCACTATCCACGCCATAATATTTATAAATTCGACACAGGCCACGGGTTTCGATGGTCAATTCATATATTATAACAGCTAAGCAGACACACTCTAATTACGACAGAATGCCCTACCATCAAAATCTACCAGTATTCATTGTCGATATACGTTGTATCAGCAGTGCTAAATGTAGCAGATATCCAAAGAACTGAAAACACCTCCCGCATCAACCTCTCCATTAGTAAACATGGCGCTACCAGGCGGCCCAGCTGCAGAGTTGCCAACTGAAAATTTAGCATGGCGCTAGATTCACCCTCAAAAAGCGCTAAAAAAAGCGCTAAACTCACCAGGACACATGTAACATAACATATTAAGAATTTTTCACGTCTCTAAGGAAAATAATATGCAAATGAATATCTTTAAACCAGACTACTCACCATTACTCTAAATCTGCCAACTCCCAATCACCAATTTCATCTTCGCTGTACAGAGTAGCTTCATCTTTAGGTGTTCCTGGTTGCTGCTTTGTTGATTCCGATTCGTATGCTCTCAAGGTACCAATTTTCTTCAGTACTTCCTGAGGCAATTTGTAGTTATGACATGAAGATCCATGTCGTTTTAGCCCATATCTAATTGTTAATATTGCATTTAAACTTTTGAGATTCAACCTGTTTCTAAGTTTGGATTTCACTACGTTCATGTGGCTGAACACTCGTTCGACATCAGCATTTGAGTGAGGTAAGCTAAGTAATGTCAACGCCAAGTCTGAAAGGTCACAAAAAGGATTTTCTCCCGATGCATCTCGGTAAGAAGCAATTTCTGCCCAGAGGTCTAGGGTGTTTGAGGTATGATTCCATGATATGTAGTGAAGTTTTTTCCATTGGAAATCTATGCGTGTCAAAATTTCTTCACTAGTAACAAACATCTGTGCTAGTTCCAGTATTCCAGGCTTGATTTGGTTTAGACATTCATTTACACTCAGCATTGACATTTTCTTTAGCACTTCAACATTATCTGGTAAGCGTTGGCGAAGCTGTTGTGTAAGTTCTAAGACAAACTGTATGCATCTTTCACGAATTTCCCTTTCCTGGGGAAATTTGCACTGCTTCATTTCCTTTTCAAATTCATACCCTAAGTAGGGATGGGGATCTAAGTAGTTCTGCAACGATTCACCTAGTTTTAGTTTCCTTCCAGGAATTACAATCTTTGCGGTAATAGAATCCAAAAGAGAAACAAGGTCATTAAGCAATTTAGTTGGATCTTGTACCTCCGACTCAAACTTCTTATTCACAGACTGAACTTCTCCCAGGATGTGCTTCAGAAAAATTAGAAATACATAGTTCTTCTTGTCATCAAACATTTCGTAAAGAAGTTGAGCCGTGAAACAGCGTTCATCTCTTCCTGCGATCTCAAAATGAGTCTTAAGTTCATCCCATTGCTGCAAAATTCTGACAATGGCTGACACAATGGACATCCAGCGTGTTTGGCTTAGCTGTATTAGCTTCAGAGGAGCAGCTGGCCATCATTTATCACAGAAAACAATTCCTTGTACTTAGCTTGTCGAATTGCCGAGTGAGGAAACCAATTATACGTTTCCCTTATCATAAAATCTAAATTCCTAGGGAGGCACTCGCGCAGCATGAGATACCGCAAGCTGTAACGAATGACAAACGCACCTGATTAGTTTCAAATGGGGAACCTCACATTTCAGTTTAAAATATACACCATTGTTGATACTCGTCATGACCGATGCATTGTCAGTTCCGATAGCAATTAATCTTTGCAGCTGTAGCCCATGATTTTGCAAACATTTCTTCACAGCATCACATATTCCGTCCGCATCACATGCAGTCAGCTGAACGAGATCTAAAAAAGTAACTACAATCCTTCTCTTACTCTCAGAATAGTACCTTATCACAATACCCAAAAGTTTCGTGACAGATATATCGTTACTTTCATCAATTAACAGGCTGAATTTCACCTATATCAGCTTTCAGGTCACCACTGAAATGGGGGGCTAGCACATTGCATACAATAGCACTACACTTCGACCTCTTCAGTCTGAGATTTTTGCATGCCTTGCTATCTTTGAAGCATGATTTGCAAAGCTCACTTAAGTGATCTACCACACGTAATGAGCAATGTTCGGCTACGAAAAGCGACACACAACCCTCAGTTTCTCGTACATCGTTACTTACTGATTCAAAATTAATGAAAGTTTGTCGTTCGCCACTGAACGGTTCTTCTGCTTTTTTGTGTTTTGTTGTATTTCTGTGTATCTCAATATCACTTAATTTAGCTGACAGTGGACAATGGCAGTATTTACAGAAACACTTCGTTTCATCTCCCTCAATTTTCATCAACCACTTTTCATACTTGGGGTTACTTAGCCACTCTTTTCTACAATGTTGTGTGTATTTCTTGCTCATTTTAAATGTTTGAGTGGTGCACACCGCAGGGGAACGAACAACGTACTTAATTAGTATAATTACTACTGTTACTATGTAGCCTACTCCCCTTCGATAACTGAGACAGTCACAGTCTTCCGCACGGTATCCACGGTTGTATGGGTGGACGGGAACTGAACCGGACAAAGTCAAGCCTCAAGGGAGTCTAAAGGCACGTCCACAAACTGTACAGGAACTCTATCTATCTATTGCCAGACGCCACAATCCCGTAAGGGGTGGCCATTTGACTTTGAGTTATTTGTTTTACAGGGAGGGGCACTAACCCTCAACTAACCCACTTGTTGACACGTAGGGAGCACATATGGTTTGGTTATATGGTTACCACCCAGCGTTGTAAATGGTTTCTTGGCTTACAGGAAACCATTTGGCTTGTCACTCAATGTAAAGCCACCTGTAAAGGAAAGAAAAGCAATAAGAAGTGCACCCGTCAAAACTTCAAAAGTAGTGTCTTCTCTGATATTATTGCTTCTTTTTAATTAATATCAAAATAAAATATCAAAATAATAATTACCTAAGAGTCAGGACTCGTTGACGACCGGAAAACATGAAAAAGGCACCAAAATTGGAGCTAGAATAGGTAAAAAGCGCTAAAAATGCGCCAAGGCGCGATACACGAAAATAAAGGCGCTAAGCATGATGAAAAAGCGCTAGATCTAGCGCGAAAAGCGCTAAGTTGGCAACTATGCCCAGCTGTCGTGGCGCGTTTTCTTCTTCTTAAGCGGTTACTATTCTAGGCCCAACAGGGAGGCAATAAAGAGCGTCTGTACCACCCCCTAGTATGGTTTATGCCAACCTCACCCTTCCCTAGAGCATCTGTACCACCTCCTAGTACATTTATGCCAACATCACCCTACCTCAGAGCGTTTGTACTACTCCCTAGCACGATTTATGCCACCCTCACCCTATCCTAGAGTGTCTGTACCACCCCCTTGTACGGCTTATGTACGCTTCACCCTACCCAAGAGCGTTTGTACCACTCCCTAGCACGGCTTATGCCCTCCTCACCCAACCAAAAGAGAGTCTGTACTGTACCCTGGATTTTGCATGTGACTAATGCCACGCGAAAAGAATATTATGGTTAAAATCTTGTGGCATCAAATATATCACGTACTAATTATCCCAACAGCATGTTAAAATACCACAAGATATTCGCCTACGTGATATACACATATAAATACTTTTCTACTTCAGAGAGTGCGCGATTAACCTATACCTATTCTTCACAAACATTCATACGGTATATACTGGAATTCAATGTATAACAAGATCATTTTATAAATAAGTTTGACAATCATACTTACTGTACATAACACCGTGGGTGAATGTTATTGTTGTAGTGCCTACAATAGGGTGCCTGATATGCCCCACAGTTTACTGAACGTAAAGCAATGCAGCCTACCTTTTCTTGGTTTACATAGCAACACTGAAATTTCATGAGTATTTAAAAACATTTAGAGGAAGCAAACAGGCCGTCAATAATCGTAAACATTCATAATTTGTGACAAAACAGACAGATCCATGTCTTAGGTTTCGTTAGCGATAAACTCTACAGTCATAGTATTTCTGGTAATGTAGATTCCAGTGCAGTTAGTATAGTGCACAGTTTGAATTACTGAAACTTCATTTTTTTTTAATTAACTGAATGTGACTGAAATTGTAATTCTGTTCTGTTTCATTCTATTCCAGATTATAATAACAAAAGATCCACGATTGTTTCATCTGGATACTGTGCCAATAGATGATGACAAGACAATAACTGGTAGTGCGCTACCCACCACTCGTCCAGTTCTACTTTGCTTCTTGTCTCACCATTAAACAGCAAGGAATAAGCATGATGCAGCAAATAGGACAGTTGATGCTGTACGAGGGTTTTTCGATCGTACCCGAATTCCGATTCTTCTTCCACATAAATGGCAGAAGTGGAAAAACTTGTGGATGATATGAAGAACATTATGAAAATTCCATAAAAATGCCTGTCATCAGGGATGTCTAAGAAGAGGATCGAAAACTTCAAAATCCGTCTCCAAAGAACTGTGAAGTTTTGGCCAAGGAATGCCTTGGAGAAGAGCAATGAAGAGGACAAACTGTTCTTACAATCCATGATGACTGATAGAAAGGCATCAATGTCAGGTGTTGATAGGAACCTGACTGTAACTGACGAAAAGCGGAGAAAGCAAGAACTGAAGAGGATCGAAACTGAGAAAAACAGGCAGAAAAATGAATCGTGCTTGGCCACTGCAAATGGACTGAGTGACACTGATCAGTCTGAATCTGAGGATCAAGAAGAAGCCAAGCCTGTCACCATTTATGACTGTGCCAAGAGATCTCATAAAAGATGTGTCAAAACAGGAGTCAGTTTTCATGCCTCACAACATATTGATATTACTAGGTGTTGTGCAGTCTCTGGTAAGAAATAACATTTCTTCAAGTGCAATTTGTTATGCATGACATCATCAAAGCTGTTGATGGCGATGCATCCAAGCTATGCCTCAGCAATGCAAGCACTGGAAGATACCACATGGAATCTATGCAGGCTATCACAGAGATCAAAATGGATTGGACTTCGCCCAATGCTGCCAACGTGCAGTGGGAGGGAAAATTGATGGAAACCATGGATAATTCCAGCAAAACAGAACGACTACCAGTCTTGCTGTCGGGTGTAGGCGGAACAGAGCTTAAGCATACCAGCGATTCATCGTGGCTCACCAAATCTGACTGGTTGTGAAGTAGCAATTGCTACTTGCAAGCTACCCAGTGAATGAAGGTGCTCAGAATATGCTGCTGGCAGGGTGTTTGACACAACAAGCTCCAACACAGGATGCAAGAGTGTTGCATGCGTCTCTCTGCAAGCAAAACTTGACCGTCTTCTTCTCTGGTTTGCTTGTCGTCACCACGTAGGAGAGGTGATTCTGACACGTTTGGGATCCTCTGAGCATTGAGCTGTCGAAGGGTCCCGAAGTGAGTCTATTCAGACGATTCAAAGAACGCTTTCCGAGCATAAGTCCTAGTGGGACTCTCGAGTTTCCAGAAATCCGTCAAGCTCTGCAAGAGAAGGTGAAGGAAGTGATCGAGCTCTGTGACGGCTTTCAAAGACAAGTGACGACCAGGGGAGACTACAAGGAGCAGATAAATTTGGTTCTGCTGTATCTAAGCGACGGAAAATAATCTGAGTTCTCTTTCAAAAAACCAGGTGCTCTACACAAAGCTCGATGGATGGCAAAGCTCCTGTATGCAAGATCGACCTGATGAGTGCAGCGATCAAGAGCCAGCTCCCAACGGGTTCTGTGTTTCCAGTCATCAGCTTCCAAAGATATGTTGGTTCGTACTGTTTATGGTTTTCTGCTACATTCCATGGTGGATCACAGCATCTGTTCCTTCATAGCACCAAAAAACGACCAGCTGCATGTCAGCTCTCTGACTGCATTCAAAGACATCGATGCGGTGATTGCCCAGGCTGCTCTCAAAAGCTTTGGCAACCATACGTGGTTCAGTATGACAGTGTGCACCAAAGACAATGAGAAGACTGTGATCAAGATGAATGTGCACAAAGAAAGTGTTGTCCGGGCCAAAAGACACGGTGCAGGGTTCGGAAAACCCACTTTTCACAAGGCACCAATATAAATCTCACAAGATCTTTCAGTATACGCTGGAACTTGTTCTTGGATGTTCTTCGAGATCATGAAGATCAAAGCAGATTTTCTGAGCAAATCGGTACAAGACTGGGACGAAAACAGCAGTTACCAGCGAGCCAAACTCGTTGTCGGCGGCATCAGTGTTGTGAATGACGCTGCCGAGCGGGGTGTCAAGCTGTACCACGACTTCCTTGGATCTGCTGTCAAAGAAGATTATCAAAACATATTACAGGTGGCTGATAACACTCGGAGCACACTCCCCCATCCGAGAGAGAGGCAGAAGGTTTCGTATGCATGGTACCTTGCTGTATAGAGCTTATGCAGCTAGCTACTCTTGACGTGTGGTTTGTCGACATGCGTGCAGTTTGTTATTATATGGCCGTATAGATGAAAAGGGCTTACACACAACTTTCACGAGTGCAACTGTAATTTGAAATGATTTGTGAAGTATATAAAAGAGTAAAAAGGAGGTATCCCTGCACATGGCATGACCAATTTGGCTGATTTCACAGTGCCTGATGTCCTTCAATAAGTAAGATTGATTTGCTACCTCTAAACGTTTCTTGATTCTTCTCAAACTTTACGGTACTGTTTGTTATTCATGCCATATGTCACCACCAAAAAAAAAAAAAAAAAGGTAGGCGCATTTTTTTTTTATTGTTGCATTTGATGCACTCTAGCCTACAGTATATTCTTTTACAGTAACTGTCCAGATAAAATGGTATACTGTACACCACTTCATGTGATTAAACTGTGTAATATGCATTATGACTAGCCACTCAACATACCATGCAATGCTATCTGCAGCTGTGGTAGTCCATCTCTGTTCACTTCCAGGAGAGTCTGACCATGCAGTGTCTTCTCCAGCTGTGGTACTCTATCTCTGTCCTCTTCCACGGGAGTCTGACCATCAGGGTGGAAAGAATGGATGCTGCCATCTGTGTAATGTCATAAATAGTTTGGGATCTCTGTGACATACCAAACCAACAGTGTTGTTATAGGTGTGCAATATGGACATCATCAATATAAGGAGAGTGCACTGATCAAAAGGGTTTACAAGAATTATCTTCACCATAATCACTGGGACAGGGGACACTGCCTGACTCATAGTGCAGCTACTCTGTAGTGTCCTCATCACAAATTGGCTATGCTATCATATTTTGTACAAATGACTATATGACGGAGTGGAGAGGTATATGAGAGAGGGGGGTGTGAGCTGGGAGCAGGGCAGTGAAATGACGGGGGACAGAGCAACATGGACTGGAGGCGATTTGTTTGTGGCCACCCCTTACGAGATTAAGGCGTCTGGCAATAGATAGGTAAATAGACTATATGACACTTGTATATTATGATTTTATGCCATAATGTGTTCTGTATTATAACATGTTATGGACATCCATACATCGAGCCCCTTTTACAAAATTGGTCATTGCCATCAAGTCCCATGTGTTACATATAATCATTATACAATCCTGGAAGAGGAATGGGTGAATATCTACCATAGTTGCTGGTGTCAACTGATGTACAACAGCATCTGGATGGACGCTGATGGAAGGACAAGTTTCAGCACATGTAGTGGGATGTACTGCATGGTGGATCCTCGATTGATCTATCCCCTGTGGAGGTGGAGCCAATTAATACAAACTATACCGTTAGTCCTCATACATATGGGGAATAGCAGGTAATTTGTGCAACATTTATCCATACATGAAGTACAGTACATAAATGTTTGCCAATGTAGCTTTGTTCTGTCTGCAACTGTTATGCAGGTTGATATAAAAATCTCCACTTTACCATACACTCGTATACTACAGTAAAAGCATATCAGCTACAATTTTCACCTGTTTTTTGGGGGGTGGGGAAGGGGTGGGACAGCTCAGGCAGCCCAAGTTATCAGCATCACCTAGAATTTCCTTGTTGAAGTAACATGTATTAATCAGTCACGTCTGGGTAAGCTGAAGTTAAGCCAGGTCATTATGTGGGGGCAATATCACGCTCATCACATTGTATAGACTGGGGTCTGACATGGAGCCGAAGCCGGCTTCGGCTTCATGAAGCCCTGGTTTTTAGGTCGCGGCTTCGGCTTCATGAAGCCATGTTTTTTAGGTCGTGGCTTCGGCTTCATGAAGCCATGGTTTTTAGGTCGTGGCTTCGGCTTCATGAAGCCGTGGTTTTTAGGTCGCTGCTTCGGCTTTATGAAGACATGGTTTTCAGGTTACGGCTTCAGCTTCATGGAGTCATGGTTTTCAGGTCGCAGCTTCGGCTTCATGAAGCCATGTTTTTTAGGTCGCGGCTTCAGCTTCATGAAGCCATGGCTTTTAGGTCGCTGCTTCGGCTTCATGAAGCCATTGTTTTTAGGTCGCGCTTCTGCTTCATGAAGCCATTGTCTTTAGATCGCGCTTCAGCCTCATGAAGCCATCCATGGTTTTTAGGTCGCAGCTTCGATTTCATGAAGCCATGGTTTTTGGTCGTGGCTTCGGCTTCATGAAGCCATGGTTTAGGTCGCGGCTTCAGCTTGGAAGCCAAGGGCCTGGCTTCAGTCCCAATTTCTAGCTAAAGCACCATAGCCAGAAAATTCTTTACAGGAACAGAATATGCATAAAAACTGCCTGATTTTCTTATTTTCAATCCTTTCTTTTGCATCCACTGCAGCTCAGTAAAACATCAGATATTATATACAGAATCCTTTATTTCCAGACTGCCGATCCTAGGGTCAACATTTGTATATGAGATAATTGTACTCTACCTATTTGCCT
>JAGKTI010026490.1:457-13577 GCA_018397915.1 Birgus latro | reverse complement strand
GTGTTAGGAGTGTAATTCTGTGTGTGAATGAGACCTGGGCAGTAAAGGAAGATGAGATCTGTAGGCTCAGATGTACAGAAATGACAGTGATTAAAAGGATGTGTCGTCTGTCCTTGGATGTGAGGCCTCGGGGGGCTGGTTTATGACTGAAGAGTTGAAAGGAAGGCTGGGACTGGAATGTATTGGTGTTGTGGTGATGAGGGGTAGACTGAGATGGTTTGGGCATGTGGAGAGTATGGAGGATGACAGTTGGGTGTGGCAAATGAGAAGTGTGAATGTTGGGGGTAGGGTTGTGAGAGGCAGACTGTCACACTTATAATAGCACTTCAGCTAACTGAGGAGGAAAATACCACTCATGAATGTATGCTTCTTTTTTTTTTTTCCTGAGGTAGCTGTACTGATGCTGTATTACTTGTTATACTGTATGTCAGCCTGTATTGTGCACTAGTGTAAGCCTGAGTAATAATCATGTAGTGTTTGCATAAATATAACTTTTAGACCAGTTGCAGAAGATTGGTTATTTTGAATTATATTTTATAAGCCTGTGACTGCCAGTAATTGTTTTAGTTTTATAAAATGCTTTGGTGTTAGCTTGAATAAAAACTGCAGGGCATCAGAGGTCCAGTCAAAGGGTTAAATGGTGTAGGGGGCATAGGAGGCTTGATAGCAGCTCTTCCTTAACAATTTTTTTTGTATATTACACCTTAACATTGTGCACTGTTATTTATAGTGTTCGTATAGTGACAGCGTTGACATCAGTAATATACAAAAGCATACTGAGATTAAATGAGCAATATAAAATGCCTCGGAAAGTGGTGTCGAGAAATAGCCGAATCCAGCCAGAATACAACTATAAATGGCATTGTTGTACTGATTATGATGTCAGGGTAGGGATCACGATACTTTCATGCAGTGACTTCTTGACTTCCATACTCACCTCCCTATTTCTCAGTACCGCCTTCAATGAACCAACAACCTTCCTTCCCTGCTGTACTCTTTCAAGTATTTCATCCCCCAAACTTCCATCCTTACTCATCACACTACCTAGGTACTTGAATGGACTCACATTCTCCATATCCTCACCATCCAACCTCACTGTACATTCTGTGACTTCATTCCTTTCAAACACCATAACTTTACTCTTGTTCACAATGACTTTCAGATTCCTCTTCTTACACACTGTCCCAAATTCATTCACCAAACCTTGCAACTCCCCTTCATCTTCACTCAACAATACTGTATCATCAGCAAACAACAATACCGGAATCTTCCACATCTTGCCCTCATTCATTAGAGCCACCCCCACATCTACTGCCCTACCTTGCACCTCCTTTACAACCCCATCCATGTATATATTTAACAGCCATGGAGACATCATACAACCCTGTGTCAGTCCCACTTTCAGATCAAAGAACTCACTCAGCTCACCATCCACTCGCACAGTAGCCATAGCTCCTTCGTACATGCTCTTCATAGCACTCAATATCCCCTCCACTCCATATATTCTTAATACCTTCCACATACCTTGGTTATCTATTCTATCATAAGCTTTCTCCAAGTCCATAAAGGCAGCATACACTTTCTTTCCCTTCTCTAGATACTTCTCCACTAAACATCTTAGAACAAATATCTGATCTACACACCCTTTTCCCTTCCTAAATCCCCCTTGTTCTTCTCCAACTAACTCCTCTGTTATATGCCTAACCCTATCAATAAGTATTCTACCATATATTTTTCCAGTCACACTAAGAAGGCAAATACCATATACTTCTCTCTCCCCTTTTCCTTTATATAAAGGAACAATTATACTTGATTTCTAGTCCACTGGAACCCTTCCCTCTTCCCAAGCCAATCTACACAACTTCCATAATAATAATAATAATAATAATAATAATTACCAAACGGGAGTAGTAGTAATAGTAGTTGTAGTAGTACTTATGTAGTGGTGGTAGTAGTGGTGGTGGTGGTGGTAGTTACAACCTGAAAAGGGTTGATTAGTTGCATGATATCAATAAGGTGTCTGGCAATAGATAGATAAAATATCCTAATTCACCTCACCTTACCTGACCCCTAAATTATCCCAGCCTAACCAAACCGCATCCCCAATTAACATACAACCACCTCTTAAATGCTAACAAGTTTTTTTTTTAAGTACCTTTCAACTAATTTAGTGACTACAAAACACAGATAGATAGACAGACAGACAGGCAGATAGACACACACACACAGACAGATATACAGACAGCTAATTACCTGACAACAGGTGCTGCAACCTGATGGGTAAAAGGATTTTAGAGATGTGTGATTAGATCTGAAACAATGTGACTCTCAGCCTTGACTGCTTAAACACAGTCAGAAAAGATGATCAGCAAATGTTTGTACTTATGTGTTAGTCAACAAAGGTGTCTGGCAATAGATAGATAAAATATCCTAATTCACCTCACCTTACCTGACCCCTAAATTATCCCAGCCTAACCAAACCGCAGCCCCAATTAACCCAATTTTAATTAACACATCGTAATTTAAACACTTATTTCATGAATTCCTTAGGGATATAATGAAATCACTGCTTACACAAATTCTCGTGAAGATTATTTATGATGGCAAAATTGTTTCTATATTTTTTTTCAGTATCTTGAATGGTCTCCGTTGTGCAGTGAAGCAAGCTAAGACGTCGTTTACTCCTACTCTTGGCAAAATGTACCCCCATATAACTCGCAGAGCCAGCCAGAAAATATCCTAATCTATATATATTTTTGTATTATGATATATATTTATGCACAGAAGCAGCACTGACAGAGAAAGCAAGAATTATAGTGGAAATTAAATGTATTTGTATTTCAATATGGCGGCCGTAAGGCACACGTTCGCTCCCACCATTTCGTGGCTAACAGTGGCTCTCCAGTGGGTGAATCTTGCACTACTGACAGTCTACCTGTTCATTATATAACTAATATATTGCATAAAACATTAGCTGGAAAGATTGACAGAATTTTTACGAATAATTATTTATGTATACTTAAGCGATTGGATATATTATTGAGCTCGCCTCTTATATTTTTCAGCACGTTTCCGGTTTCTACTGTTGACGTCATGTTTGCGAGTGAATGTTCCTCGTATTTCAGACGCGTATCCCAGTTTTTTGGCCATTTAAAGCTGAGGTAAGGACTTCTAATAATTTCAGACATTGTGGGGAATATTTTGGTGTGGGTAAATGTGTATAATATCGTGTGATGTTTTGAGAACGGGGTGATAAAGTTGCGAGGCGGATCCCAGGGTACCATGGCCCTAATATGCCTGCACATTTCTGGTGGACGGAGAGGGACGCCACCATGCTTTAACGCATATATATTCCGGAAAAAGATCTCCCTGGCTACTAAAACATGCCACAATCCCCTCCCTGACTCCTAAGTAGAGGATGGTGGACGGTAGGACCACGGCTTGGACTGGCAAATGATCTCTGGTTTGTATGACACGATAATTTTCCACCATTAATTAGTTTGAAGACCAAAATAAGAATTACAGCGTTGGAGAGGAAGGTGAAATCTTGGGGGTGATTTGAGTGGGATGCTGGTGATTGAGGTGAATGTTTGTGGCTTTTGGTTCCTAAAAAAAATAAAAAACAAAAATAAAAAGATGAGTTGGTTAGTGCCTTGTTACCCTAAAATGACGGGACAATAATGTAGCCCCAAGCCTGTACACACCCAATGGGGCAGTGAATCGCAATAAAGGTTAGGCTGTGTCTGTTTTCGTTTAATAAGTGCCCCAATTATTTTTCCATTTGGTTGGGAGTAAGTACAGTAAAAAAAATACTAAACAAAAATTTTGGTGATTGTGTGCGATGTGACGGTGCGAAATTGTTGGAAATTGCAATTCAAAAATGTGAAAATCCTTTCTTTTCGTCTATGAGAACCATAATAGATACCAACACAGTTCTTTTTGGATTTGGTTAGGGTAATTCCAGAGAGTGTCCGAAAAATTTAAAATGTTGGTGATTTTGCACAATGCGACTGCACGGGAACGTTAAAAATCGCGACACATGAACCTGCGGCGTTGGTTAGAATGTCACTGTGGCTCAGTAACGTTGTGAAAACAAAGATGATGGTATTTGCTGACATTTTAGGATGGAAAGGCTATTTTTTCTGCAGGCAAGCACTTGTGATTTAAGCGGATGGATGGTTGAATTTATGTATCCACAATGGAGCCACTGCCTTTATACAACAGCGTAAATTTGCAGCTGGCCTTTGCTGAATTATTATATGTTGTAATGATTTATATTGTGGTAGGTGGTGGCGACCATTATCCACTCACGTGATGTAGTGCTGCTTACTTCTTCCTTAGCCTTTATCATTCTCTTTCTGAGCCTGCCCTCCTCTCTTCCTATTTCTCCTATCTTTCCTGTCACTTCCTATTGTTTTTCTTTCCTTTACAGGTGACTTTACATTGAGTGACAAGCCAAATGGTTTCCTGTAAGCCAAGAAACCATTTACAACACTGGGTGGTAACCATATAACCAAAGTGTCAACAAGTGGGTTGGTGGAGGGTTAGTGCCCCTCCCCATAAAACAAATAACTCAAAGTCAAATGGCCACCCCTTACGGGATTATGGTGTCTGGCAATAGATAGATAGATATTTTAAAATATGCTTTTCTGCTGTTACTGCCTGTTATTCTGCTGATATTTTTGGTGGAGTGCTGGAGGTTTGTGATGACTTTGAGGGATTCAGAGAGAGGCCCTGCTCTAGGAGTTATTTGCAGGTGAGGGAAACCATTGCTTACCTTTTTTACCCTTGCAGAGTTGTTGGTTTTATAGCTGTAGGAGTTTTATTCTTCTGTAGAGGAAGATACTGTGTAGGAAGGTGCTTCACTTGCACCTGCTCATTTACCATCTTTATCTCTCTTCTGTTGCTACTCCAATGGTCACTGTTCCTCTGAACTATCTGCTTGCATCCCTCCACCTCTACGACGGGCACGTAGTACCCGTCTAGTAACAAACTCTCATCCCTTTTCTGTCCAACTCTCTAATGCAAGAGTTAACTGTTACTCCCAGTCTTTTATTTATGCAACTGGTCAACTCTGGAACTGTCTTCCTCTGTCTGTATTTCCTACTTCCTATGATCTCCAGTCTTTCAAACGCAGTGTGTCCAGGCATCTCGAATTGAACGGATCTTGAATTTGGCTCTCTTTTGTACTGTTTTTGCTTTTTCTTGGAAGGAACAGTATGCAGGCCCATGGCCTTTGGTTCCTTCTTCCATGCATAAAAAAAAAAAAAAAAAAACTTGTCTAAACTCTCCTTTAAGTCATCACTTTCTTCAACCAATAAAGAAGTCTGCCGCAAATATACAACTATTTTATTCACAACAGCTGTTATGTGACTTGTATCACTGGTGTTGCTATATATTAAAGGGTGTCTTCCTCTCAGGCAATATCCAAAGCAGTTCTTCAACAACTGCAATTTACCTTGTGTCCTAATTACTTGTGGCAGTAATTCACAATAATCTGTACCAATCAGCATGTCCACCTTTCCACTAGGTCTGGCTATAACTCCTATATTTACATCAGGGAAAATGGTAGATACTTGGGACAATTCCACAACAGGCCCTTGTGCTGATATGTCATCCATCCCAGTAGCCTTCAGTTCATAGTTATTACCAGCATTATCCTGAACACATATATTCTTTGCTGACACATTTTCAGTTACATTCCCAACTTTGACCATGAACATCATGACATCTGCACCTTTAACACCCAATTTTTTGGCCATTCCATGAGTGATTAAGGTGATATCTGATCCAGAATCCCACAAAACATTGATAGGTTGATCCATACTGTATGTAGTGCTAACTGATGACATGGCCTCATCGCACTTACAATTACCAGAATTGGCCGTCACATTATCATCACTGAATGACCCGTGAAGTAATGGATGGTGATTCTTACCGCAGATATTCCCTCCTTCATCCTTTACGTCACATACTAACCCAGACCTACATATCCGAGACACATGCCTTTCGCCAAGACACCGAAAGCATATGCCCCTTTTCTTACTCATTTCCAGTCGTTCTAAGCTATTCAAGGACCTGAATTTTCCACATTCATTTATGTCAGGTCCATCAGAATCATGTATCCAACATCTTTTACTTGTTTTTCTGTTAACATTTAAGGTGTTGCCCACAAACTGAGTTCTTGTCTCCTCTAACATTCTGTTTGTAGTTATCTGACCTTCCTGCAGTTTTTTCACCATGCCATACAACTGTGACTCTCCTGCTCCCTCTGGGCCTGTTACATGGCAAACAGTCGAATTCTCTGCTCTCATACTTCTAACACTTGACTCTGAGTATTCTATCACCCTCTTCTCACACTGAAGAAACTTTAACAATTCAGGAAACAATTCCTCACTATTGGAAATTTTGTCAGCTGTCATTATCCATTCACGTTTCTGAATCCTGGGCAAAAGTTTTTCAGTCATGCTGACAGAATTCATTTCTCCCTCCAGGTTAACCTTTTGCAAATCTAAGTAACATTTCTCTACCACAGGAACCATATCAACAAAGCCTCGATCATCCCTGTCAGCTATCTTCCTTAATGACTTTAGGTCATTTATAACAATGTCAATGAGTTTTCTCAGGTCTCCATACTCCTTGTCTAACATGTTAAACATTTGTTCATAGTTCTTCTCATATCCTGTTATTACTTTCAGTGGTTTCTCACCAAGACAGTGACGGAGAACAAAAGGATTTTTTCCATATTTAGCAACAATGATGTCAGTGAAGTCATCTTTAAAACTAGGATATGTTCTAATATCACCCTCAAACTTGGGAGGTTTTAAAGCCTCTGCCTTTAACTGGGTATTACCATGGAAATGGTGTGTTTAAGTACTTGGGTAGTGTGATGAGTAAGGATGGAAGTTTAGAGGGTAAAGTGCTTGAATGGGTACAACAGGGGAGGAAGGTTGCTGATTCCTTGAAAGCAGTGATAAGAAACAGGGAAGTGAGCATGGAAGTGAAAAAGCTACTACATGACAGTACTATGATACCAACTCTAGTGTATGAAAGTGAAGCTTGGACCTTGTTGGAGGGACAGAAGTCAAGAGTGAGAGCAGTAGAAATGAGTTATTTGAGAGGAGTATGTGGAGTCACATGGAGAGACAGAATGACAAATGAGGAAGTGAAGAAGCATTGTGGTGTGGATGTGGATATGATAGGGAGCATTAGAAGAAACACATTAAGGTGGTTTGGCCATGTGGAGAGTGTGAGATTGACAAGGAGCGTGTATGTGAGTGAGGTGGAGGGGGGAAGAGGGAGGGGGAGGCCAAGGGTGAGATGGAGGGATGGAGTGGAGAGGTGTATGAGAGAGGGGGGGGTGAGCTGGGAGCAGGGCAATGAAATGGCACGGGACAGGGTGACATGGAGGGAGTTTGTTTGTGGCCACTCCGTACGGGATTAAGGCGTCTGGCAGTAGATAGACAGTTAGATAGATAGATAGAGATGTTAGTGTTTAATAATTATACTGTATTTTCTTATTCTTTTTTTAAAACCTGTTGCTTATTTTCTCCAGCAAACCTAGAAGAGTGATGCGGATGCTGTGTATTAATAGCTCGTTGAGCATAGCCGGCTGTAAGTGTCTGATGTATTTTTTATTCCCTGTTAAAATATGTTGTGTATTTTTTCCAGCGAGCATACAAGATTGATCCAGATGCTGTGTTTCTGCTTTAAGAACTTCAAGTTATGTTGGTCATCCAAGCAAGAATTTATAATCCTGATGCACGTAGATGGGTTCACCTCATCACTTTTTGGAATCATCCCTGTATGTTGAGGTAAGAACACGTCTCTTTTATGGCTGTATTTTGTCCATCTTAACCTGGCAGTAATTTTTTTTATCATTTTGCAGCCACTTTCCCACAGCTTAGTGGCAGAATAAAACAATACTGTGTCTCCATATTCATTCAAGAGCACATGCTCTTGACAGATTCCTTAGTTTAATGTTAGTCTTTTGTTACAGCTCAACATTGAAAATAGAGATGGCAATAGGAGCATTCGCAGTAAGGCACAGATACTATATACCATAAAACTGCCTAATTTTGGACTTGAGTTCAACTTTGGGCATTTGAGGAAAAAATGTAATGTAGACCTAAATTAATGGGAATATGGCTTTGTATTTTGAAATCCAAAAAATATAGGCAGTTAGGTAAAGCACTGAAGTATATCATATTAAAACCACAGGAACCTGACATGAATGGAAGTATGTGACAAAAAATTGCAAAATTTGATTGGAAAAAAATGATGTTTTTTTGTTCCCCTGAAAACTTTGTCTGTGCAGAAATTTTGGAAGTAGGTGTGTGAACCAAAACAGGCAAATTTTAAAGAACATTTGTTGTAGATGACATGCACCAAAGGAATTTACAGAATGTTGTCACGTAATCCTTTGAGAATGAAAACAGTAATTTCACCTCACGTTTTTGTTTTTACAGTCTAACTTTGGACACTAAGTAATGTAAAGGGGACATGCCACACCTTTGTTAATCCCATAGTTTATGTTATTGATGTAGACAGAGAAGACATCATTAAGGTTTTATCAGAGTCTACACTTGACAGTAAATGTAGTCTCTGGCCTAAATAAATCCCTATAGCAACAGTAGTACAGTATAGCTTTAACAGTAAAGCCAAAGCTCAAGGTTTAAGTTTTGAATAGCTTATATATGGTTTGCCTCTTTGAAATGTGATATTACCATAACTGTAATGCTCATTATTTTGATGTGAAGGAGCACAAAGGAATACTTTTTTAGTTATTTTTTCATTACCTGGTAACATAATAGGCTTAGTCACAGGGTTTAAGTTGTGGTACTGGTAATTTTCTTGTGGCCAGTAATGTAATATACAACTGCGTTTATATCTGAAATGTGACATATGTACTACTCAGTACTGTGAAGTCAAAAATAAGAAGGAATAATTTTTTAGTTTCGTTTCGTTACCCAGTATCGGGTATGGGAGCCTAAAGTTATAGGCCTGGTCACAGGGTTTCAGTTTAGAAAATGTTCTAAAGGTCAGTAATGTACACTAATGTGTTCTCCTGTGTTTCATCTCTTAGTTGAAGTTTTTGTATGAATATGGTAAGCATAAAAACATCAGTAAGGCAACTACTTGTGAAGTTTGGAAGAAAAATATCATCATCATCATCCAGACCTCCTTTCCGTGAGGAGTAAATGTCCAGATAGCCCAAAATTGCCCAGTCCAATGGGCCATGCTTCCATTCACTCATCATTCAAGCCCCCAGAATCCTGGCTCGATCGTATACGCCAAACACATTCACCACGTTTTGTAGCTTCACATAAACATATCTGTTAAGAGTCAATCTGCCACGTTAAAAAGGGGTGCCAAAATCCCAGATCATGCACTTCTCACAACATTCATCCAGCCAGCTAGATCTCTTGTCAATTCCCTGGCCTCACCAACTTCCAAACCTCTCTTCCTCACACATTCATCCACCATAGCTCTCCACCTTCTCCTTGGCCTACCTCGCCTCCTTCCTCCTTCAAATTCGCTCAGATATACCTTCTTCACCACTCTATTCTTATCCATTCTCTCCGTATGACCATACCATCTCAGTACACTCTCTTCGATTCTGGTGTCCACCGACTTCCTCACTCCACAACTTTCACGAATCACATTATTTCGTATCCTGTCCACCCTCTGTACTCTGCATACATTCCTCAGCAGTCCCATCTCCACTGCTATTACTCTTGACTTTTCATTTTCATGCCACTCCATGGTCTCACATCCATATGTTAAAGTTGGCACTAACACTCCTTCATGCAAGCCTTGTGCAGCTGCAACACTCAAGCCTCTGTTTCTCATCAAGACCTTCATTGCACCAGCTACTTTCCTTCCTTGTGTCACTCTACTTTCCACTTCTTTTGCACATTTTCCTCACTTTTCCATTACTGTGCCCAGGTATTTGAACTCTGTCACCAATTCCAGTCTCTCTACATTCACTGTGACATCACACTGGGAGTCACCTTCTCTCTCAATAACCATCACTTTACTCTTTTCTACATTTACTCTCAAGGCACGATGCTCACAGACATCAGCAAAACTGTGCACTAGTCTACCAAGTTCTTGTTCAGTATTTGCAAGCAGTACTGCATCATCAGCATACAACAAATTTGAGATATTCCATCCATCACCATTCATTGCCAATGCCATCCCTCTCTCCAGTACTCGTGTTTTTACTTCTCTCATCACCCTGTCCATATATATATTGAACAACCATGGGGACATCACACAACCTTGCTGCACGCCCATGCCAATCATGAACCATTCACTTAGATGTCCATTAACCCTTACACATGCTTCACTACCATCATAAAAACTCTTGATGGCACCTAGCAGCTTACCATCTACACCGTACATGTGCAAAACTTTCCACAATCTTTTTCTGTCTACTTTGTTGTATGCTTTTTCCAGATCCATAAAAGCCATAAACACCTTATAGTTCTTCTCACAAGCCTTCTCTGCTGTCTGTCTCACTGCAAATATTTGATCCACACATTGTCTGCCACTCCTAAAGCCACCCTGTTCATCACTCACTAGGACTTCTGATATCTCTCTTACTCTCTCTATAATAATCCTTCCATAAATCTTCGCTACCACACTCAGTAAACTTATGCCATGGTAATTCTTGCACTCACTTCGCTCACCTTTATTTTTGTACAGGGCTACAATCACAGCCTTTTTCCACTCTGCTGGCACAGTTTCACTCATCCATGCCTTCTTACATATCTCCAACAAGCACTTCATTCCACTCTCTCCACTACACTTAATCATCTCTGCATACACCTCATCAACCCCTGCTGCTTACCCATTTTTCAACTGCTTCACAGCACTCTTCACCTGTGCAAGTGTCAAGTCTTCTGGCACTGCTTTCCTCCTCTGCACACTCCCAAAACCAATCATGTTTACAGCTGCTCTGCTTTCTCTGTTCCCATTCATCAGACTTTCAAAAAATTCTTTCCATCTGGTCCTTATTACTTCATCCCCTTGGGTCAATAATCTACCACCTACAACCATCACACCATCACATTTCTTTCCACTTTCACATCTACATTTCTGCACCTCTTTCCAGAATAACTTCCTATTTTCAGAGCAGTTTGCATTCATTTTTCTTCCTAGATCATCATTTACCTCCTTCTTTTTCCTCTTCACTATTCTCTGTACGTGCTTCTTGCTCTCAGTATATTCAGTTCTCATTTCAACTGAACCCCTGTCCTGTAACCACTCTAGCCACTTCCTCCTTTCCTCCACCACTCTCTTAACCTCATCATCCCACCATGCTGTACCTTTCTTCTTTGCCATTACTCTTGCCACAACACATACTGCTTCAGCATTCCTAACTAAGCAGTCCCAACATGCATTCCACAGGCTGTCCAGATCCATTTCATTCCAATTCATTGATTCTAACTCCTCCTCTACTTTTGGTCCTGTATTCACTTGCCATTTCTTTGATCCTCAGCTTCTCAACTTTCAGTCTTTCTCCCTGACTGCTCCTCTCTCTCCTGATCCACCTCACTCCTCTCAGCTTGATCTTGCATACCACAGTCATATAACCTGACAGACCTCCACATCGTCCTCCCACAGCCCTCATATCAGCATCCATTCCCATCATCGACCTCTCTGTGAGCACGTAATCAATCAAGCTTCTTTCAACACGATCCCCGTTCCCTCCATACCATGTATATTTATGTGCATCTTTGTGTTTGAAATATGAGTTGCAAATGCACAACCTCCTCTCCTGACACACATCCTTTAGACACTCCTCCACTTCACACCCTCTCATCTTCGATCACACAGTGCCATCACGGCATATCTCGTGCTCTTGAACACATTCACCACTCCCACCCTCTTGCTCTCCTCATTCTAACCTCTTACATTCCACATGGCCATGCGAATCTCCCCATTTGGTTGGGGCCCTGGGCAGGTATTGGACCCTCCCATGCTCGATCGGTAGAGAGTTGGCTTGCAGTCCCGAGGGACCCAGGTTCGAATCCTCGCTGGGGCAGGTAACAGTTTAAGGATTTGAATTTCATTAAATCAGGCTTTACTGATCTACCAGAAGACCCGCCGACATGTCGTAAAAATTACCCCGCTAATACCAATACACCAGTCCTGTATGAGACAGCCCTAGCATGTATTCAATATGGACGGTGGGTGTTAGCGCCGAAGTGGTGACATGTAGTATGTAGGAGGACGGCTGGGCCTTGATTGCAGGCTGTAAAGCCTATGCCCAGAGTCGGACACATAAAAAATAAAAAAAAAACTGCCATGATTCAAGTAATTTTGGAGAGGGGATTCTGGGTACACTTAACTCTGCCCAAAAACCCAGTTATATGGTTACCACCCAGCGTAGTAAATGGTTTCCTGGGTACAGTAAACCATTTGGCTTGTCACTTAATGTAGAGATCATGTCATCTCTACATTGAGTGAGTGGATGATGGGTGCCCCCAACCACCACATTTCATTATTTTTTTTCAGTATATGGGGTGAGTTTCTTGGGGTGTTTGGGGTCAGGAAAAGTTTGTGGATCCTATGTGATTGTTTTCATATGAAAATAACTTGACTGCAGTGTGATTCAGTGCCCAATTGAGTGATTTCAATTGTTGGGGTAAAAAACAGAATATTTTTGTACTCAGTCTGTTATTAAACTTCTCACTCATCACAGAAGTGTCCAATTTTTTCCATTTTTTTTTTTTTTTTAAGCCCCATATGCCCGAAGTATTACTTGGCTGTCTGAAAATAGCCGCCACTGAAGTCTAAAGGCGCATATATGGCAAAGCCTATGAGTGTCTGAAATTAGTCACAGCTGTCCAGAGTTAGCCAGTATCGACGATAGCTTCAGATGCTCGAAAATTTAGAATAACACCCACAGTTTTGGTGCTAATTTTTTTTTTCATCACATGGTTTCAACTGCCACATCCCTGGACTATACATGGGTACCAACAGGGATTAGGTAATGCAACTCTACATGAAGTTATATGCAAAAAACCCTCAAAAATGTCTGAAGTTAGGCGGTTTTATGGTACTTGTACTGCCAGAATTTTGAATTCCCCATGTTATTTTGCTGACAATG
>JAGKTI010026489.1:0-11842 GCA_018397915.1 Birgus latro | reverse complement strand
CCTGTGACTAAAACACTATGTCTGCACCCCACCTGTGACTAAAACACTATGTCCGCACCCCACCTGTGACTAAAACACTATGTCTGCACCCCACCTGTGACTAAAACACTATGTCTGCACCCCACCTGTGACTAAAACACTATGTCTGCAGCCCACCTATGACTAAAACACTATGTCTACACCCCACCTGTGACTAAAACACTATGTCTGCACCCCACCTGTTACTAAAACACTATGTCTGCACCCCACCTGTGACTAAAACACTGTCTACACCCCACCTATGACTAAAACACTATATCTGCACCCCACCTGTGACTAAAACACTATGTCTACACCCCACCTGTGACTCAAACACTATATCTACACCCCACATATGACTAAAACACCATGTCTACACCCCACCAATGACTAAAACACTGTCTGCACCCCACCTGTGACTAAAACACTATGTCTACACCCCACCTCTGACTAAAACACTATGTTTGCACCCCACCTGTGACTAAAACACTATGTCTGCACCCCACCTATGACTAAAACACTATGTCTGCACCCCACCTATGACTAAAACACTATGTCTGTACCCCACCTATGACTAAAATACTATGTCTACACCCCATCTATGACTAAAACACTATGTCTTCACCTCATCTATGACTTATAAAACACTGTCTACACCCCACCTGTGACTAAAACACTATGTCTTCATCCCACCTATGACTTTTAAAACACAGTTACACCCCACCTATGACTAAAACACATTAATGTAAGTCTACACCCCACCTGTGACTAAAACACTATGTCTACACCCCACCTGTGACTAAAACACTATGTCTACACCCCACCTATGACTAAAACACATTAATGTAAGTCTACACAAATTATAATCCAACCCAAAAACAAAATTTAAATCTAAATTATCATCGAAATTGGTTAAAAAAAAATTGGATAAGAACCCAACAGATTACTGGGCACTGGCCATCGATAGGTGGGGAAGGGTGATAATTCATTTACATTGCAAAGGTGGGGTATTGCATAAAGAGGGACCGTATAGCAGGGTATTACTGTATTAATAACCATAAGAATGTACTGACAGTGTCCCATGTATGGACACTGTCCACATATATGCTACTACCCACAGGTTGAGAACCTCCTGGAGATGAGTCAGCGCATCAAGACACTGGTGGAGGATGGTCTGGTATTTGCCGTCCAGGAAGGCCAAGGTGGCATCCGGTCCTCCAGCATAACCCTAGAAAATGACCAGATCTACATGTACTGCCTTCAGGCTCAGCCGCCACCCCCCCACGCCCACATACTGCAGGTAACTCCACCACTGTGACATGTGCCATCAACTCTTTCACCTGTTTGATTCATACTCCAAATCAGCCACATACTGTATACCACTGATTTTTATCTCACCTGTGTTATACTGTGTCCAGCTGCATGTTTCCTTTGCATCTCAAACCACTGACTCACTCCATCATCATCTCTTTTAAACTCCATTCAACATTTCTTCACCAGCGTTTATGTCATCACCAAACTCTTCTTCCTTAATGCATTTCACTTTCATTTTATGGTGCACAACAGCCTCTTTGTTCTTCACCCTTAATACACGTAAAATGCTTCAGTGTTTGCAGTGTTTACATAACAGCCTGTTTGTACTTCACCATCAGTACACTTGAAATGCTTCAGTGTTTGCATTGTTTACATAACAGCCTTTTTGTTCTTCAGCATCAGTACACTTGAAATGCTTCAGTGTTTGCAGTGTTTACATAACAGCCTCTTTGTACTTCAGCATCAGTACACTTGAAATGCTTCAGTGTTTGCAGTGTTTACATAACAGCCTCTTTGTGCTTCAGCATCAGTACACTTGAAATGCTTCAGTGTTTGCAGTGTTTACATAACAGCCTCTTTGTACTTCACCATTAGTACACATGAAATGCTTCAGTGTTTGCAGTGTTTATCATTGAGCTTCATCACAACAGACTGTAATGGCAGTCATTTTGTAGTTCAAAGCAGTTATTGGTTGTGGCCTCATCCACATTGTTAATACAGTAATCCCCCATTTACTCGGATGTCCATTATCTGTACGATTCATAACCCAGACGCTGTGATCTGGCTGTATTAAACCATTATACGTAAATGTTTCCATTTTATCCAGGTAAAATGCTTGCGTCCAGGTGGAAATTATGGCTGCAAGAACATATTTGCCGGGCTGGACGTGAATAGCCTGGTGGCGCCATGCTGTCTGGCTGGGTAGTTCACCCAGCGTCCACTAGTGACCCCCGCGGCTGTTCCCAGTTCCTGCGCATTGACCGTGCAGTAAACAGTTCCTCTCGTTTAGTTGTTGTGGTGCCACACGTGGTGACTTTTGTGGTTGTTCCCTACCTACTTCAGGCCTTGCTATTCCTTGCATGCCTCTTCCTAGGGTGTGTGGTGATGGCCCTTCCACCACTGGAGAAGAGGCGAGAGATCTTCGATAAGATTAATGCGAGATGGTCGACTTCCCGCATCTTAAAGGAGTACGACCTGGCCCGTTAAACCCTGCATGACATCAGGAAATCCCGTGACAAACTGACCCAATACAAGGCCGACTTTGGCAAGAATACCGGATGCAATGCTGAATGGAAGGCTATGTGCATTGTGCATCTCCTGGCATGCCAATGTCGACCATTCAACATTGATGTGGTACCGCCACCAACAGGCTGCAGGCAGGCAAGTGCATGGGACCGAGTTCAAAGGTGTTACTGGATAGTTTGCCCACCTTCACAATATCCCTGACTTCAAGGCATCTGAAGGTTGATTGTTCAGGGTCAAGCTTCAACATGGCCTTACAAATCATACAACCCATGGCGAAGCTGTGGATGCTAGTGAGGAGGGAGTGGAGGAATTTCATCAGAAATTGTTAGGCTTGATTGAGGAGGGTCTTGCTCTTGGTCAGATGTATGATACTGATGAGACTGGCCTCTTCCACCACTCAGTGCCTACAAACACTCTCGTAGATGAGAAGGAGAAGCGTGTGCCTGACCACAAGTTGTCTAAGCAATGGTATCTGCTTTGTGCTGTGCCAGTGCTAACAGGATGCACCAGCTGAAGCTCTTTATTGTTGGTCAGGCAAAACAGCCCCGTTGCCTTTGTGGGCTAATGGATGCCCTTCCTGTTGTGTGGTACCATTCTGTGAAGGCCTGGTTTACCTCCAAGATCCTCACAGAGTAGTTCCACAGGCATTTTGTCAGGGAGGTCATCTGTTATCAAACAGAGGAACTTGGAGTCCCTCTTGACCAGGTAAAGGCTCTTCTAGATAATGGCCCTGCACATCCCTCCCAGAAGGAATTGGTGGCAGATAATGGCCACATTAGGTGCTTGTTTTTGCCACCTAATACCACTGCTCTGATTCAACCAGTTGACCAGGCTGTTATTGTGGCCACAAAGAGGCTGTAGTGGTGGAAGTTCCTAGACGAGGTGATGGTTGTTCTCCAGGACAAAGACGAGTAGAGTCAGGAGCTGGACTCACGAGGGCAGAGGACACTGGAAAACATTCGGCACTACAACCTCAGGTCTGCAGTGTACAACTGAGTGATTGCATGGAAAGAAGTCTGTGAAAACCCTGGAAAATGGTTGGCCTTGTCTCCTTCAGGGACACAAGAGCAGACACGACTTTCTGGGCTCTGACATGGACGACTTCCACACTCGGCGTCGTAACACAGGCGAGGCTGTGGATGTTGATGACGCGTGGGAGTGGTTAGTTGAGGATGGGGGCGATCCCGGCTTTCAGCTTATGTCTGAAGTCGAGATTGCCACTTCTGTTGCTGCTGCCCGACCAGAAGAGAGTGACAAGGATAACAAGGATGATGTGGACAGCTCGGAGAACTGCAGTATTCCAGCCATCCCCCACCTGAGCACATTGCGGGCACACCTTGAGCAGGTGGTTGAGTATGCTGAGCACCTGGAATGTGACAGAGAGATGGTGCCTCTTTGCGTTGTGGAGGATCTGCATTCTGTGTGGCAGAGCATCATCCTGAATCATCGCTTCTATTGCCAGTCCCAGATCGACTCCTTTCACAGGCCTCTGACCCCTGCCCAGTCCACCTCTGCTCTGCCACCATCACAGCGTCAATCCACACCTTCAGTGACGGAACCACAACCCAGCACGTCGTCAGCTGTTGTGTCTGCCCTGGACGTGAGTTTGCAGCTGTCTTCTGAGTCACCTGAAGTGGGCAGTCCATCACCACGTACCATAGCGCTCCCTTGGGCCGACTGCCGGAGCTCCTCCTTGACTCTGACTGCATCTAAGCTCATCAGGGTACGCCACTAGACCACACGGGATGTACAGTGCAGTGCAACAGTTTTGCCAATCGCAGTGCAACAGTCAGAGTCAAGGAGCTAGCGGGTTATTAAGCACGACGCCCTGCCAGGAATCATGAGTTTCCTTGATTTTATTCTAGCTTACCGTACTGTGCCATGACTGTATTCTATTTTGCCATGACATTATTCCATTACCGTTGTTTTGTGTGCCCACTGCATTGTTCTTGTGCAGCCGTTTTCTTTTTTTTTATTGCCACTGCATGGTATGGCCCTGCAGTGGTGATTGCTTGTCTGTGGTTGATGGGTCTGCTTAACCCGTTCAGTGCCAAGTCCGTGCCTGGTACGGACAACCTAACATTGCCAGTAATTCCAGGTCCGTGTGTGGTACGGACTCGGGTTTGGGGACATTTACACAAAATGTGTGCAGTCCGCCCTAATTGCTTGACAGAAAACGGGAGCAGACGCCTTCTCCACCCTGCCTAGGAGCAGGAGGGTGATAGGTGGCGTGGGTGGGGGGGTAGGGGTCCCGCCTGTTGGATGCGTCAGTTTTTGAGTGAATTTGGGCTGTGCTTTCCTCAGTGCTTCACAAACTACCACACAGTGGAGGAGTACTGAAAAAGAGTGTGTGTGGTAGTGTAAGTAATGTATATAATGAACGTAATATAAGTGAATGGAAGTAAACAGAAGTAAGTCCTGATATCAAGTCAGGTTTACAGCGTAAATAATGAGTGATTTAGGATAAATAATGTGACTCTCAACAAAAATCGTGTATATAATGCCCTATCGACTGTTTATGGTGCCTTAGAACAATATAATATACGAAATAAGTGAATATGCAAATACGTCAAACTAGCACCAAACCCCAACTTCACATCGTAATAGTTCCGCTTGTGGCCATTTTACGTCCACCAGGTTGCACTTGCAAACACCATTTAGTCCATGTACCCACCCAGTCCACACCAAAGTGGACTATCTGTCCACATCAGTCGCTGACGGTTCCTGAAAGTAGTCATCTGACGCAATTGGGCCGCGTCGGGGCCGATGAAGTCTAGGGGAAAGACACTCCAAAGTTCGCTGGAAGTCGCGCGAGAAGGAACACCAGTTTTCAGCCTGAAAACAGCCCAGATGAACACTTTTATTATCACTAGGCTTATTTCTTGTACATTGCAGGTCCATTCAGGCAAAAAAAACATGTCGATAATCGCTGGCATAGGGGGTAACTCAGCCTCCCAGACCCTTGGCACAGGGGGGTTACGGCCGGCGAAGGGTCTGTCATGGAACGGGTTAACCATGGTAATTGCTTGGCTGTGGTTGATGGGTCTGCTTGCTCACGGTGTCGTGCTGTGATTTTTAGCACGCATAGAAATTTAAGATATCCCACCGGTTTGACACCAGTATAATGTCGTGAAAAATTTCGTCTATATAATTTGTTAGTAATCCCACTGCTTAACACCAGTATACTAATGAGAATTTGGATCGTACAAATTATGGTAGCCTTTGTCACCAGAGTAATGTTCTAGATTTTTATTCTGTTTAAATTATGAAGATTTTTACTGATTACTACCTGTAAAAGATCCTAAAATTTTAAGGAAGGCCTCGTTGATTTACTAACAACAGGAAAAAAAATACCAACATGTAGAAGTAAGTAAAATGTCAGTAGGCTGCCACCACCCAGCGTTTGCCAGGAAAGAAATTATTAGTCCCGTTACAGTATAAGATGGGACACTGAGGCCTAGAGACGGTAATCAGGGTAGCGTGAGTAGATTAGAGTGCGTGAATCCTTTAGATAGTAACATACCTTGCGGGCCACTCGATCTCACAAACTTCCCAGAGGAATTTAGATCAAACACACAAGAAAAATGATTAATCTATGATTTACTAACCTGAAACATACAGTATATAAAAATTAATCTTCGATCAAAAGAAATAAAGTACACAGAATATTCTTCAGACTCTGATTCCTCTAATAAATCTGTAATAATAGAGTTCCCTTCTCCACAGAAATAAATACCGGGCTGACTAACATATCACGGTACAAAGCTTTTTTTTTTAATCGTGTGTTCACCACAGCTGATAAGATACTTGGGCTATTGCCACTCAACAAGATGTTGAAAATCCTGCACACAGATGAATTTATGCCTGATCAATAATTTACATACATTAATTATACATATAACTTGATCTCTTAACCTAACACAGTGTACCCTAAAAAAGAGAATAATTCAAATTCGCGCGTGACTTGCACTACCACGGTCTCTAACGGACTCGCGGCTCTAAATCATTGAGTCACAACTTACCACCAAAAATTACTCTAAATTTAGTATATTCACCCTAATTTTTCCCAATGGTTTACATTAATTGATATAGTGATATATATGTTCGGTTTCACAAGAATGATTCTATTTAAACTTCAAAGCGTTTGTAGTACCCTGTACGTTAGGAAATTCGTCTTCATAAATCACACTCGCTATTAACTAGATTACTACACTTTAGAAGAAAATGCTTTTCAAATGGACCATACATATACATAATCGACCACAATACGGAAAGAGATGAAAAAGGGGGGGGGGGATTTGTGTATGGGCACTGGCAAGTAGAACCGCGTGAGTAACTACAAGCACCGTGTCTAGAAGCCTCACGTTACTCCCACAATCTGTTAATATGATGCTTTCAGGACTCCAAGACAACATAAAAAGAAGTTGGGGAATTTTAACAGTCAACTTATTCTATATATACATATATAAAGATCAATTATTGAGACAAAAGGGGGGAATTTGAAGGACAAGCTCTCGACCGACCTGTTAATATGATGCTTTCAGGACTCCAAGTGATCGTCCCTGACTAGAACACTCGCACCCGCTTGCTGTTGTCCCAACACCAGAACTGACTTCTACTTATTACTCTTCAGATTACTTACTATAATAACTAACAATGAATATGCAACAAGGAATTTACTTTCGCCATACTTAGACGAAACTAACTTACGATGTTTAAAATTTTGTGGCAGTCATATGGGTCTGACAGTTTTTACCGAAGCCTAAACTCACGAGTTTTATCTAATTGTAACCATGTGTCGCAGTTGTCCGGCCTACGTGACTTGGCGCCAGTGAAAATAAATAAATTTCGTGTCTACAGATGACTATAATCAATAATCAGACTTTACCTAAGCTTAAATTCATTATTATATAGTACAAAAAGATGACAATACCAGACCTAACTACAAAATTATGAATTCAAAGTGTAAATACAAACTATCGCGAATTTTAACATCGAATTAACTTTCTTTGCCTCTTTATCGAAAACAGATCATGCTTTGCACTTCCATCTCGCTCCATACGGTCTTACCTATTAATAATATTTCACTCTTGCTATACATTAACTATGAACAAGCCCAAATATGAATTTGATGACCATTTCCTATACATTGCATCAGTTAAACAGGGGTCCAGGACTACACTTACATTACACTTACACTGACTTAAACTGCACTTACATTAACTGATATTATACTTATACTAAGTTATATTACATTTATACTAACCTTAAAATTACGGCATTACAACGGTAATTGCTTGTCTGTGGTTGATGGGTCTGCTTAACCCTGGTAATTGCTTGGCTGTGGTTTATAGGTCTGCTTGACCAGATTAAACAACAGGAACAAGTGTTGTACGATGTACTGTAGTGGCCTTTTACACTGGCTTTCAAAGTTAGGTTATGTACGAAGGGGGGCCAGGGGAGAAGTGCATTATCCGGACGGATCCATTTTGTGGCCATGGCTTTGGCTCTATTACGTGGGATAATCGAGGGATTACTGGACTTCCATCAGTGAAATGCGGCAGGAAATTCACCCACAAGTGTACACATGGTGGTGCGGTTGATTGACCACTGGACTCCCAATTCAAGTGAGCTGAGTTTGAGCCCCACTCAGACCGCACTGTTTGTGAGGGTGAGGTGAGCTCTCCCTTGTCAAGTGTAACTCAAAGCACACTACAGTGCAAGATCCGCAAGGGTTTGAAGCTCAGCGGGGTAAAGATTAGGCGGTGTGTCCCCTTGTGCCTACGCCTCACTCCAGCCTGCGTGAGACGTGGCAGTATGTGGGTGCTCCTCGGCAGCAGTCAGGGTCAGCCTGTTGACCCCCTTAGCGTAGCCTACTACATTAACCAGCTGTGTATTTTAGGATGGAAGTGGTGGAAGCAATGAAGAAAGTTAAAATGGGGAAAGCCCCAGGAATTGATGGAGTGTGTGGTGAAATGGTGAAGCATGGGGGAGAGATAGTAATAGAATGGATGTGGAAGGTGTGCAGATTGGCGTGGGAGGAGGGTAGAGTCCCGGAGGATTGGAAGTCAGGTATAATTATTCCTTTGTACAAAGGAAAAGGGGAAAAAGCAGTGTGTGGTAATCATAGAGGCATTTGCCTTCTCAGTGTAATAGGAAAAGTATATGGTAGGATACTTATTGATAGAGTTAGGGAAATAACAGAGGAATTAGTGGGAGAAGAACAGGGAGGTTTTAGGAAGGGAAGAGGTTGTGTAGACCAGATATTCATTCTTAGATCCTTAGTGGAAAAGTTTCTAGGAAGGGAAAGAAGTTGTATGCAGCCTTCATGGATCTGGAGAAAGCATATAACAGGGTGGATAGACAAGGATTGTGGAAAGTATTAAGAATATACGGAGTGGATGGGAAGTTGTTGAAGGCAGTGAAGAGTATGTATGAGGGTGCTAAGGCTGCAGTGCGTGTGGATGGCAAACTGAGTGAATCTTTCCATTTGAAGGTTGGATTGAAACAAAGATGTGTCATGTCTCCATGGTTGTTCAATCTGTACATGGATGGGGTTATAAAAGAGATACAAGGTCGGGCAGTGGATGTTGGAGCGGCCCTAGTGAGAGAGGGCAGTGTTTGCAAACTCCCTGTACTGTTGTTTGCAGATGATACTGAGTCGTTGAGCGAAGACGAAGGGGAGCTGCAAGGCTTGGTAGACGAGTTTGGGAGAGTGTGTAAGAAACGGAATCTAAAGGTGAATGTAGGGAAGAGTAAAGTGATGGTCTTCCAGAGAAGTGAAGTCAGTGAATGTACAGTGAGATTGGATGGGAAGGATATGGAGAATGTGAGTGCATTTAAGTACTTGGGTAGTGTGATGAGTAAGTGTGGAAGTCTGGAGGGTGAAGTGCTTGAAAGGGTGCAGCAGGGAAGGAAGGTTGCTGGTTCGTTGAAAGCAGTGATAAGAAACAGGGAGGTGAGCATGGGAGTGAAAAAGTTGTTACATGACAGTATTGTGATACCAACTCTAACATATGGAAGTGAAGCTTGGACTCTGTTGGAGGGACAGAAGTTAAGAGTGAGAGCAGTGGAAATAAGTTATTTGAGAGGAGCATGTGGAGTCGCATGGAGAGACAGACTAACAAATGAGGAAGTGAAGGAGCGTTGTGGTGTGATTGTGGATGTGATAGGAAACGTTAGGAGAAACACGTTAAGGTGGTTTGGGCATATGGAGAGGATGGAGAGCGAAAGAATGACGAGGAGAGTGTATGTGAGTGAGGTGGAGGGGGGGGGGGAGAGGGAGAGGGAGGCCGAGGGTGAGATGGAGGGATGGAAGAGGTACATGAGAGAGGGGGGTGTGAGTTGGGAGCGGGGTAGTGAAATGGCGGGGGACTGAGCAACATGGAGGTGATTTGTTTGTGGCCACCCTGTGCGGGATTGAGGTGTCTGGCAATAGGTAGATAGATAGATAGTATTTTATGCCATTGACTGCCACGAATAAATACACTGAAAATTATTATTAAAGTACCTGCACAGATTCACTGGTACACATCTTAATGTGATTAGTTTTGTGGCCAGCAGTTGCAAGGAGTTTTGCCTGTGTTTATCTAATGGTTCCCTGTAACCCAGTAAACCATTACAACGCTGGGTGATAACCATATAACCACACCATGGGGTCAAGTGCAGCCAGCTACAGTGCCCGTTAAATGGGTGGAGATGCAAATGTGGCATCCACCCCTAAACCAAACCACACTTTTCCCTGTGGTTGGCTGTGGTGAGGCTCTGTCAGCTGCAAGTGAACACCAGCACACTGCATGGCATAACCCTGCAGGGGTACTTACTTGCCTGTGGTTGATGGGTCTGACCAGAAGACTGGGGCTGATCCCACAACAACCTATCAGTGTATACAAAGCATCAGCTGTACCATGAACAGCCTCGGTGGGGACTGAACAACCTCAGTGGGGGCTGAACAACCTCAGTGGGGACTGAACAACAGCAGTGGAGACAGAACAAGCTCAGTGGGGGCTGAACAAGCTCAGTGGGGACTGAACCACCTCAGTGGGGGCTGAACAATAGCAGTGGAGACAGAACAAGCTCAGTGGGGGCTGAACAACCTCAGTGGAGACAGAACAAGCTCAGTGGGGGCTGAACAACGTCAGTGGGGGCTGAACAAGCTCAGAGGGGACTGAACAAGCTCGGTGGGGACTTAACAAGCTCAGTGGGGACTGAACAAGCTCAATGGGGACTGAACAAGCTCAGTGGGGACTGAACAAGCTCAGTGGGGACTGAACAAGCTCAGTGGGGACTGAACAGGCTCATTGGGGACTGAACAAGCTCAGTGGGGTCTGAACAAGCTCAATGGGGACTGAACAAGCTCAGTGGGGACTGAACAGGCTCAATGGGGACTGAACAAGCTCAGTGGGGACTGAATAAGCTCAGTGGGGACTGAACAAGCTCAGTGGGGACTGAACAATAGGGACTGAAGAATCTCAGTGTGGACTGAACAAGCTCAGTGGGGGCTGAACAAGCTCAGTGGGGACTGAACAAGCTCAGTGGGGGCTGAACAACCTCAGTGGGAACTGAACAACCTCAGTGGGAACTGAACAAGCTCAGTGGGAACTGAACAACCTCAGTGGGGACTGAACAAGCTCAGTGGGGACTGAACAAGCTCAGTGGAGACTGAACAACCTCACTGGGGACTGAACAAGCTCAGGGGGGACTGAACAAGCTCAGTGGGGACTGAACAAGCTCAGTGGGGACTGAACAAGCTCAGTGGGAACTGAACAATGGGGACTGAACAAGCTCAGTGGGGACTGAACAAGCTCAGTGGGTATTTTTTGTACAAGTGTGAAGTCATTTGCTTTGACGTTTTGACTCAGTAATCCAGAAGTGGTTATGTTGAGGCCAGTTAGATGAAGACTGCAGGCCAGCACCTCTGACCAACTTTATGGGGACAGGAAAGGCTTGTCATATACTATCTCCATTGTTCACCCTTAAATTAACTTGGGTTTGGAGCTGATAAAGCTTCTTGTCAAAGCAACGTGTTAATTCTAGACAAAAGAAAGTTGGTCTTACCTTGAAGGCTGCCTTACACCGCTGACGACAGCAGTTACATCAAGCTGTTTGCCACTCGTTGTCCACACCTTTGCTCCTCGTTCACCTTCTCATTATTGGCCATGTCTTCATCTCTTTCACCGTCTTTACTACAGCCATTTGCAGTTTAATATATTGGCATAGCCTCAGAATATATAGCAGTTTGCGAGAGACTAACGAGGAGAGTGTG
>JAGKTI010026488.1:0-13577 GCA_018397915.1 Birgus latro | reverse complement strand
AGAGAGAGAGAGAGAGAGAGAGAGAGAGAGAGAGAGAGAGAGAGAGAGACACTCCTCCAAAAGCGTAAATGTGTGAAAACAGTAAAGACTCTCATCCCCAGCACCCATCTGAGTCAAGCCAGCCATATTAGCACTGTGGATGGGTCAACAACGAGATTAACTAACACTCCAACACGGCCTTCACCACACCACACCACCACCACCACAACCACAATGACCACCAATGCAACAACAACCACAGTCACCACTACCACAATAATCATACTTATTACCATCACAGCAACAGGTCATTACCACTACCACTGCGATAACCAACATAACCACCACCGCAGTGGCGGATACAGGGGGGGCGGGCTTCAGCTATGAATGGCGCCCCTAACAGCTGATAACTAATCCATAATATATTTAGTTTTTGATCAACTGGTAAAGAATGGTTTGAATGATCTATATTTCAGTTTTGATCAATAGGTAGAGAATGGTTTGAATCTATATATATACTGTATTTTAATTCTGATCAACTGGTAGAAATTTGTTTGAATCTATAATTCATTCCAATTTCAGTCAATCTGTAGAGATATGTAAATGGTTTCCATCTAACACGAATTATTGGTTATTGGTTCAAAATATTAACCAACATAAAAGTACCAAAACTTGCCCCAAAATGCCTTCAAAATGCTTGTGAAATGTTAAAATGCGTTTTGCGGACCCCGCTGGGGAAGCTACCGCTCACCCCAGACCCCCCAGCTTATTGCCTCGCGCCTTCGGCGCTCGGCGCCCTTTACATCGACAAACAGCCCCCCCCCCCTTTTCGAGATCCTGGATCCGCCACTGCACCACCGCAACACACACAGTCGCCATCCTCACACCCACAGCCGTTACTAGTACAGCATCAATAGTTATCAGCACTACGATAATATCCACCACCATCAACACCACAGCAGCCATCATCACCTCCACGACTACCACAGCCATCAGCACCACAAGAATATCTACTATTATCACCACCACAACAATCATCAACAGCACAGCATTATCCAGCACCATCACCACCTCAACAACCATCACCACTACCATAATTAGTACAGTTATTACCATCACACCAATATCCACTATCATCACACCACAACAACCATCACAGCTACCACAGTGATCACCAGCTCAGCAATGTCTGCCATCATCACCACCACGAGAATCATCACTATCATCCTAACAATAACCGCCATCATCATCACTGCAACCATCACCACTACCGCAGCTCCCACAATAAGTATCACCACACCAACCACCATAACCAAAAGTATTACCACCATCATGACAATACGCTTCACTTCAACCACAACCATTGTATGGGTATCAGTAGCATAACAACCACAATCACCACCACACCAACCACAATAACTAAAAGACTGACCGCCATGACAACAGCTTTTACTTCAACCACAACCATTGTAGCGGTATCAGTAGCTTAACAACCACAGTCACCACCACCACCACCACCACCAAACAGGTTCTGTGCCTTATATCAATCTCAGCCGCTAGAGCAGTGTTAAAAACGTATGTATGTTACTAACTGAATCAAAACTACCATCACCGCGATAACAGTCATCGTCATGATAATTACCTCCTCTCATACTATAAGTAGTGTTAATTGCGATAAAAACCGCAACTGCTACCACCATCACAAGAGTCACCATCAGGCCAATTACTCCACACACTAACCACAGCCTGTAAAGTCATAATCATAGCGCCACAGCCACAATAGCCACCACCATCACGACAATTATTGCCACACCAACCACAACCTCTGTAGCAGTATAACAGAGTCTACAATCAGGATCATCAGGATAATAATTAACCCACACCCAGCTCAGTCCTTACACTTACAGCAAGATTAATAGCGTCCCAGCCATAATCACCTCAACAACCACCGTTATGACAATCGCTCCCACGTCACACAGCACCTAACGCAGTATCAGCCTTTTAATTCTTCGAGATCTTTCCTAAGCAAAAAATACTTTTCTGGTGTAACTTAGAATAAAATAAAGATTATGTACATCGTAATGGATGGGCTAATGAAGGTAGTTATTAATCCTGTGACATCTCTTCTTAGAGAAAATTAAAATCGTCTGGGGAAGTCAGACAAAAAGAATAAAAAAACGAGTTATCATCGAGAAGTTCATTGCATTTGCATCGCAGCCACAATCATCACCATCGTGCCATTTGCAAGATGTCACCAGGTTGTGGTCAAACACCTTCATGGGGAGACCCCCAAAGCCTGCTCCACCACTGCAGATATAAAATTTTGAGGTAGTCTCACAACTATGACATTTCCTTTTAGCATTACCATATCCCGACCAGTTGCAGTGGACGTGGTAGTGAACTGGCCAGGTAGCATCTTGCATTTTGTCACTTTGTATAAACTTGTCAACCAACAACAACGCGTTGGCCTAAACTCACAGCACCCCGTTGCAGTAGGTCTGGATGTGGATATCGAAAAAGAAACGTCACACCTATGTACCAACCGAACACCTTCTACAGCTGCGATGGTGATGTGTGTCTCTGCACCAACCACAGTCCCTACAGCAGTATTAAAAGCATAACACCACCACCACAACAAGCACAACCCACAATCATCATCGCAAAACAACCACAGTCACCGCCACAACAACAACCACAATTACCACAACATCCACTATCACATCAAAAGAATAACCACAGTCATCACCACCAAAACAAAAACTACAATCACCACCAAAACAATAATCAATTATCAACTCGACAACAGAAACAACTACACGCACCACCAGAACAACAACCACAATCATCACAGGAATAACCACATTCACCACAGCAACAACCACCAGTCATCACCATCACCAACACAACAGCACGTTCCTAATCACAACAAACACAAGCACCACCATAACCACCACACCACAACAACCAGAGTCATCACCACAAGAGCAACCACCATCACCACCACAACAACCACAATCAGCACAACAATCACAACCATCACCAACACAAGTACTAACACAACCACAACAACCACCACGATCATAACAGTCACCTCCACACCAATTATATTCCCACAACAGCATGCAGTCCTTTACTACGAGAGTTCTCCTTTACTGAATAATCTGGAAACAGTGAGAATAATACGCCTTTGTGGTGAGGGTGTTTAGGATGACTGTTTATAATTCCTTAACAAAAACAGATCTGCCATGAGCGAGAATAAAACTTCTGGTGATAAGAACAGAATAAAAAGGAGCTAATCGTACTGAAGGGAATAACCAGCATCACCACAACAATCACCACAGGGTCCAGCTAATATTACAATCGCAGCGTCCACCAATCACTGATCTAACCACAACGTGAGAGGGGGAGCTCAGAGAACACAGCAAAGCCACGCCCGAACTTTGACCTTGATCCATGACCTTGACATAAGATCGCTCCGAGCCAAAATCGAATAACTTCTTGACATCCGCACACACAGCGTAATTTTGATGCAAATCAGATGAGGAATTATCACGATCAGGAATTCATGAGATAAAGCCACACCTTGAACTTCGACTTTGACCAATGACTTTTGACCTCGAACATTGAACGATTTACAGCAGCATCAAAACCTCTTCTTCCCAGACCGACACACAATGCATGCACCAGTTTTGATCCAAACTATAAGGCATCCCTGAGATAATGTCGTACCTCGAACTCTGAGCCAGGACCAGAGCTGTCAGGCAGTAAGGCTAATTTTTGGCATTTACACCATCTGTTTTTGGTATTTTGAAACTTTAACAAAGAACATGTTAAAATTTGGGTTGCAATTTGGGGGAAAAAAAAAATAGAAGTGGCTCTGCCTGGAAACCGTGGCCATGACTTCTGACCTTTTATTAATTTGCGCCAAAAATGAATCACCTTTTCTAGACCGATACACAACGCATGGGACAACTTTGATCTAAAACGTATCAGACTTTGACAAAAATGTTTTCATCCATAGATACATAAGTTCAGTGTATGATACAGTTATAGAAACCGACTTGAACACAGCAAATACATCGTCGGCATTCCTAACTACCACCAATACAGTCACCACCAGCTACCATTACAACCAGTCACCACTAACACAGTTACAACCAGTTACCACTAACACAGTTACAACCAGTCACCAATAACCACAGTTACAACCAGTCACCACCAACCACAATTACAACCAGTCACCACCAACCACCGTTACAAGCAAAATCACAAGCAACCACCATTGCAACCAGTCACAACCAACCACCGTTACAACCAGTCACCACCATCCACCGTTACAACCAAAGTCACAAGCAATTACCATTCGAACAAGTCACCACCAACCACAATTACAACCAGTCACCACCAACCACAATTACAACCAGTCACCACTAACCACTGTTACAACCAAAGTCATAAGCAACCACCATTACAACCACAGTCACCACCAACCACCAATACAACCACAGCCACCACCAACCACTATAACAACGTACATTACAACCCTAATCACCACCAACACAATTACAACAAGCATTACAGCCGCAGTCCTCACCAGTGCGGCTAAACAACTACAGTCACCATCACGCCCTCCCTCACAAACTCTCCCTCCCTCCACCACAAGAAAAACAGGAGCCAGGTCACGTCCGGTGGGTGGGGTGGGGGGAGTGGGTGGGTGTGGTGGGGGCAGTGGGTGGGCGGGGGTGCTGGGAGGACGAGGTGGGTGGGGTGAGGAACTGGGTCGCTGGGTTCGATTGCTAAAGGTGTCGTCCGTATCCACCACAGCTCCTGAGTACCTCCAACTACGGGTACACGACAAATGACGCAATGCTGGAGTGTGTATACTGTTGAATGAGTGAGGTGGGAAGTGCCTGAGGAGGGGCGGCATGGAGGGACTGAGCGGAGTGGTACACAGGGAGCACAAAGAAAAGCAACTGACGACAGATTTAATGGTGCTTTCGAGGCTCTTTGTAACAGAAAATACTGTGACTGCAGTTTATAATTCAGTGGCATCGAGATAAGCATAGTAAAGCAAGGAGACCATCCCGACCCACCAATTCCCCTATCCCAAGACCGTAGTTGAGAAGGTATACACCGGGCGGCACAGCAAAATTTATAAAGATATTTCATAGGAAGAGATGAATGGTAAACGAGATATGATGACTGGGAGAGAGAAGCTGGAGTGGGGGGGGGGGGATATCTAGGACACTTTTGATGAAGTAATAACATTTATGGCTTTCGCTTTTGTGAGGGCCATTAAGACCGACTATCAGTTTTTTCCAAGTTCCATTGTCTCCTCAGATCACGAACCGTAGTTGTTGATTTATATCCACGTTCCCAACTGCACTGCGGTGTCCTTTATGAACTCTGGGATTGAGTGTCTGTCAGTAGATAGATAGATGCTGTCGCAGGGAGAATTCTCAAAGACTAATTCCAGGGCTGGAGGGTCGCTGAGGTACGAATAAAAAGTGGGAAAATGTTGACATTTAATTTCTTAAGTTTGTGTTACGTTTCGTGGTTTGGGTCTAAAATTTAAGAGTCTGAGCTCCAAAGAGGTACAGTACTTAAAACAGAGCGAGACTTGTATTCAGTGTTTTGAAAAAAAGGTGTTTGTTTTCTTTATTTTTAAAGGGCACTTGTTCTGAAGGTTTAAGAATTGAATCCTGACATAGAGCCTTATTGCAGGTGTCATGGGAGACTTCATAGCACCTGTTCCTTGGCACTATATTTGCATATTACACCTTAACATGCTCTAAGTTATATACATAGTTTTAATGTGAATATGATCTGCATTAGCAAGATACATGAGGATACTGAAACATAATGTGCAAAATAAATCGCTTAGAATAAGATCCCAAGTACGAAAAATTGAAGAAGCAGAAGACTGCCTCGCTGAGAATTCTTGAAGGAGGTCGTAATTTTGAAGTTCAAGCATGGATGCTTCTCAAGATTTTCAGCCTCTCACTTTAATTAGTTTTCTTCGTGTTTAACAGAAAAGATTTATGAGTTGAATATCGCAGGTCTTTATATAATTTATCGTTACCATGAAACTGAAATTAAGAATTTTACTGACTGGGAGGAGAGCAGAGTTTTTATTATTAAGTCTCCTCTGGCTCGCTTTCAGCTTGGTAAACTTGCCTGACATCAGTGGCAATAGCATACTAGAGTTGCCGCGATCAACAATGAGTTATTGGTGACAGTTTTGGCATCTCAGTCTTATACGAACTCTAAGTTGAATAATATCGTCTGAATCAGTTGAAATAAAATACAAAGGAGTGCCCCATCATGAAACTGTTAATATTTACCTTTGGTATTTCTGTCACAGCTGAATTCCGCCCACGGCTCAAGTAAAGAAAATGTTGCAGAAATTCCTATGGAAGTCTGTATTATTTTCTGTAACGACGAAATGCGAAATACTTTGTGTTTTCGACCGTTTGAGAGAATATGACCTCCTAATACCTGATATCCGGGTTTCTGTTACAAATGATCTCGTTTCCTCTTTCTCCAGTGAAGAAAATATGCCACAGGGTATCATAAAGCACTGCGTGTATTTTCCACCACCAAGGAGATTGAAAAATGGTGTTTGTGTTGTGACGTTTGGGAACATAAGAGAAACATTTAATATCTGATTTCGATATTTATGCCACTACTGCATGGCCAGCCTGTCTCGAGTCAAGAAAATATGTTTGAGAATGTCACATGGAACCTCGGCCAGCAGACCATTTCCTGCTGCTATGGACGCTCATACTGATCACTCACAACTTCCTTACCTCCCAGTGTCTGTTTTTGACAAGTGTTGCTATGTTTTTAATTTATGCATATTTCGATTTATTTCCCTTTGACCAGATCGAGATACTTTTTGGTATCATTGCAAAATTTTGTCATTCTTTCGTATGGCATGATGCTTAATTCAGCAATAAGTTAGTAAAAAATACATAAATTAGTAAATAAATAAATGAATAAATAGAATTATTCACAATCATTTGCTACACAGTAGTGTATTTTGCATCTTGTGTAATGTACATGTATTAAGATATTTTATTATTAACGATAATAATATATAATATTACAGATTAAGATTTTTTTTTCTGTCTGAGGAATACTAATAAAAAAGATCACTTAGGTAATAAAGGAAAGATAAAAAAAAAAAAGCATGTGAAAAGCAAGCAGCCTATGTGATTTCATCCACCTCCCTCTAAAATACCTGTAGGTCGCAAGGCATGAAAACTGGCGTGAGTGTGAAGTGGAGGACTGAGCAGAGTGGTGTGTGGTGCCACTTGCAGTTAGGTCGGCAGGCCAGGGGGGGTAACCGGGTGAGGTGACGGTGGCTGGTGTGTATTCCAGGCTCGGGCCAGCCATACACACGCTAGTTTTGCAGTAAGATTGGGTTTGTGGTCTGTGTGGCTGTTGATTGCATGAAAGTTTAACACACACACACACACACACACACACACACACACACACAATGAGGACAGAAACGGGGCGTGTAAAATATGGAAGAAAAAGTGGTCTGTTATGAACTTGAAAATATAACCAAAGCACAAGAATGTAACACTTGTAAAGGCTGGTGAGTGGAGACAACATTCTAATCCGCAAAAGATGAAGTGAGCGGCACTGTTAATATGCATCCGCTAATAATACTACTCGATTACCAACACAAGAAGTCAGGGCTGTATTTTCCGGGCTTAGAAGGCTTTGTAACATCTCTTCTTCATCTTATTATGCATTGTGCACCTTACTATTATAATCTTGTATATATTTTTATCTTTTTTTAATATGGACATAGCATGCAGTCAGTATTTATGAGCCATAATGAAAAATAAATGTATAAGGGAGAGGTACTACTGACTCTAAAGCCTACGAGAATACCGGATTAGGAGTCAGGGATTGTTCAAGTGGTACATATAATCACCGGTATTGCAGAATCCATTAAAGTGGCAAAATACTGAATTAAACTAATACCTACCGGTCGCATTCCTACTGTATGCGCTGTAAGGCCGCCTGTACTGTCGCTACTTTTTACCCTCCACCTGGCGAAGTCAGAGGGGGGTATTGTTATCCCTGGGATCAACAACAATATGTGACGTAGAGATTTCGTTTTCGGACCAGAACTCAGAAAGTATTCATTATAGAGTCATGAAATTTCACGGTTATGTGTCTTATAGTGAACTGGTGCCTTTTGATAGGTACTGTACATTTCTGCGTCTTATTTTTTTTAAATAATGAAGAAAGTAAAAAAAAAATCCCAGATATTTCAATGAATCTCAAGGGCCTAGTGCATTTATCTGTTAAAACCTTGCAACTATTGCACCTAGGAGGCAGAAATTGTACATGATAAATGATCATATGAATATCTAATTATGTAGGAAGTTTCATGACTGTATCTATTATGTAATAACAAAAATGGCTGCCTAAATGAAAAAAGCACGAACCATAATTTCATCAAAACTGCTCCTAACTTTGTTACTACCATGGATAAACTATTGAAATTTTTAAGTTTTAATGGGGGGGGGGGGAGTGAGGGCCATTGTGCTACTGGTTAGGTGTGCAGGGAGGTGGAGGGTATGTGCTTGGTCAGATGGAGAGTTGCAACAGCGTAGGGTTGCCTATGTTTATTACGATGACAGACAACGAAACATTCATTCATCTCTTCCGTTTGCATAATCACTTCTGGCGATGATGCTAGTGAGAGCACGAACTCCTGTAACACAAAGACGTCTTTTATAGTTTGTTTTGGCTCTTTCTAAATGATTTTATTCAGAGTAAGATTTTTTTTTGTTCAAGTGGAAGGTGTTATATATGGCCTTCAACCCCATACTATTATGAAAGATTTTTCTTAAGTTGGCTCATCGTGTAAAGGAACCAAGAATAAAACGAGAAGTACAAAGACAAAAATGTCGTGAATTTTGGTGAAAACTTCTGCTCAAAGGCTGAAGTTTTAGTGCGCTCTGCGACATACGGACGGTTGGTAGCACTAGGGTACTTATAAGCTGAGGTATTACAGTCTAGGACTAAAGTCCTCGAACTTTGGAAATTTGTCAGTAAAAAGATGGCGCCTAAATCTTTGCTTAGAAAGGGGTGGAGTTAACAAGTAGGAGGAGTGGAGTGTGGTGGGGGAGGTGGAGGGGGAGTAAGTGGGTGGAGAGTTGGGGCTCTTGTTCATTGGTTCAAATTTGTGTGTCAGCCAAACTGTGAAGCTGAATATTACTGAGACGAGTTTTTGTGGACAGATCAATGCATTTAGAACTCACAGCTGAATAATGAGAAAAATAATTACTTAAAATCAAGTAATGTCCAGGAAAACTGTACGAAAGCCAAATTTCATGTGGTAAAAGCTTTCCCATGACGAGGAGAAATCGTGTGACGGAAGTAAGGATGAAGTTATTATTATTATTATTTTTTATCTCAGTGCCTGTAAAGATTATTTTAGCTATATGTTTCTGTACTAACGTTTCAATGTATTTACACTTCTAGTAATCTTAATTTTCATCCATTTAATCATATGTGATGTTTAACAGTACTGTTCAAATAAAATGAAATAAACAGATGTAGAGTCCTTCGTTGAGGAGAGAGTTTTTAGCGTTTTGGTTGATGAAAGAAAGAGAGACTGTCCAGGTGCTTGAGGTCGCGATAGTGGATGTATGTGGATTAACTGAAACTGAATGAAGAAGTGAGAGTGTGAGAGAATGGGAGTATGGATGGGGTATATGCGCGGCAGTAGGTGAGAATGAGAGGGCAAAAGGAGGAGTGTGTATTGTTGTGAGTAACGGATGGAAGCAGAATATAAGAGAGTATGGATCAGTTGGCTCAAGGATTGTGTGGGTAAGATTGAAAGTTGGACTACAAATGTGGGCGATTGTGTGCGTGTATGCGCCTATGCAAGATCGTGCAAGCAGAGTGAGAGAAGCTGGACAAATATGGACGCGTGCATGGAAGAATTTGAAAGGAATGAGAGAATGTTTTTGACTGGAGATATGAATGGAAAAGTAGGGAATGTGCAGGTGGATGGAACAGTTGGTGATAGCCAATACCCTCTTCACCGTCTTCAGGCACACAATGATTCATAGGTATATGTGGCGAGTGATGAGAAGGGTGGATGGTGAACTGAATGAACGGAAGACAATGATTGATTATATGTGTGTGGATGACAGGATAAGGTGTGTAATGGATGCAAGAGTATATAGAGGTTAGGGGAATGGATCTTCTGACCACCACCAAATGGTGGTCAGAATCAAGGCTCAAATGAAGTGGAGAAAGTAGTTCATACAAAAAGAGTGGAAAGGTTACAAGAGGATGGAACAAAGGCAGAATATAAGAGGGAAGTGGAGGAGCGATTGGGCAAATATGGATTGGAGCAGATGAGGGACGTGGAAAATGTGTGCAAGATATCCACAGAAGAAATCTGTGCAGCATGTGAGGTGGTGTGTGGGCTGAAGAGAAGACGAAAGGGGGTGCAGGGGACAGCATGTTGGAATGAAGAGGTGAGAGAGGCTGTGGCACAAAAGAAGAAAGCATATAGTGAGTGGATGAGGAACAGGGACGTTGAAGAATCTGAGAGACGGTAGAGAGAGTTATATGCAGAGAAGAAGAGAGAGGTGAAAAGATTAGTAGGAGAGGGTAAGAGGAGAGTGGATGAGGAATTTGGAAGGAATTTGAGTGTAAAGTGGAGGGAATGTAAGAAAATGTTCCCGAAAGAGGTAAAGAGAGTTAGACAGGGTGCCAAAGAAGTTAGCTGGGGAATGAAAGACAAAAATGGTAGACTACTGGTGGAGAAGAGAGAATAAGTGAGCAGATGGAGAGAACACTTTAAAGAATTGTTGAACATAGTGAATGAAAGTAATGTGAGTATAAGTGGGTGGGTAATGGCTGGGAGACGGAGGGATGTGAGAAGAGAGGAAGAAATCAGTAGGATGGAAATGAAGAAAGCTAAAATGGGGAAAGCCCCAGGAATTGATGAAGTGTGTGGTGAAATGCTGAAGCATTGGGGGAGAGATAGTAGTAGAATGGATGTGAAAGATGTGCAGACTGGCCTGGGAGGAAGGTAAAGTCCCGGAGGATTGGAAGTCAAGTATAATTATTCCCCTATACAAAGGAAAAGGGGATAAAGAAATATGTGGTAATCACAGGGGCATTTGTCTCCTTAGCGTAATGGGAAAAGTATATGGTAGGATACTTATTGACAGAGTTAGGGAAATAACAGAGGAATTAGTTGGAGAATAACGGGTAGGTTTTAAGAAGGGAAGAAGTTGTGTCGATCAGATATTCATTCGTAGATCTTTAGTGGAAAAGTTTCTAGAGATGGGAAAGAAGTTGTATGCAGCCTTCATGGATCTGGAGAAAGCATATGACAGGATGGATAGACAAGGATTGTGGAAAGTATTAAGAATACTGTATATAGAGTAGATGGGAAGGTGTTGAATGCCGTGAAGAGTATGTATGGGGGTGCTAAGTCTGCAGTGTGTGTTGATAGTGGACTGAATGAATTATTCTATTTGAAGGCTGGATTGAATAAGGGATGTGCCATGTCTCCATGGTTGTTCAGTCTGTATATGGATGGGGTTATAAAAGAGATACAAGGTAATGCAGTGAATGTTGGAGTGCCCTAGTGAGAGAGGGCAGTGTTTGGAAACTCCCTGTACTGTTGTTTGCAGATGATACTGTGTTGTTATGTGAAGACGAAGGGGAACTGCAAGGCTTGGTGGATGAGTCTGGGAGAGTGTGTAAGAAACGGAGTGCAAAGGTAAATGTAGGGAAGAGTAGAGCTATCGTCTTCGAGAGAAGTGAAGGCAGTGAATGTAGTGAGGTTGGATGAGGAGAAAATGGAAAACGTGAGTGCGTTTAAGTACTTGGGTAGTGTGATGAGTAAGGATGGAAGTTTAGAGGGTGAAGTGCTTGAAGTCTCTTATGGGCTTTTATTTGGCAGCATGACCTTTGACCTTGAGTGACCTTGAAAGGTCAAACGCAAAATCACGGATTGTTATGGGACGTAACTTGAAAACACTCGCGCCATTACCTTAGACTTTAACCCATTAACTCGAGGGTTCCTGTGTGAAGGATTATGCCGGAAGGGTACTAAATGTACTGCCCCCCACCTATCGGCTCATAGTCGCGAAGCTCATATGTCCATACCCCGGTGTTCCCTCCTTTGTTAACTTCTGAAAATGCCCAGTTCCGTCCTTTATTGAGGACGCTGGGCGCAATTGGTTTATTTGTGCACTGACACTAAGTTACAGAAATGAGTTAATATTTAACAGCAATAAAATACCTGCTGTTGTGCCTGGCACCACTTGTTTAAGATGCAATGGAACGTGTAGGGGGAAAACTGTGTTTTTTTTACATTTATTACAAATACTCTGCTGGTAGGTGGTGGTGTCCATCATCCACTCACTTAATGCAGTGCTAACCAATTCTTCCTTCACATTTATCATTGATTTTCCGTGCCTGCTTCCCTTCCTATTTCTCCCATCCCTTCCGTTACTTTTTTTTTTTTTTTAATCTTGTTTCCACTTCAGTTAGCTATATATTGAGTGACAAACCTAATACTGTAGTTTCATGTAACGTTGAAAACCTACAACGCTGGGTAGTAACCATATAAACGAATAACGGTATGGTGTGGGGCCTACTATGGTGCCCCTGTTAACTGAGTGGAGAGACGCAAATGGGACGTCCACCCAGGAACCAAACCTTCACACTGCCCTGCGCCTGGCTTTTACGAGGCGCTGTCTGCAGCAGGGGATCATAGGTTCTTTACATGGGATGGCTCTACAAGGGTAGTTGCTTGCCTGCCGTTGATGGGTCTCCTCTCCAGGTAGTCCAGGGTTACTCAACAACAGCAATAATATTATACCCTTCCAATGTTTATCTTCTCTCATTCCACTGAAAATCAAGGTATTTATGTGCAAAATCAGCGTTCTTTACATATTGTTTCATCTTTTTCAGAGCAAATGAAGTACATCTATGCGCTGATAAATTCAAAGATGATTTTTTTTTCGCGCGTTATAGCGCCAAACATTAATCAAGGCGACCGACCTTGAAGCGAAAGTGTCATTTTCGAGAGAGTGTATCTGCTGTGTGCCCTTTGTGATACACGTGTGCCTCGTAATACTTCAGCACATTTGATTATACATCTGCATTATGGGATGTGATGTCACTTCCCTTATCTCTCTCTCTCTCTCTCTCTCTCTCTCCATCTATTTAGCTATCCATCTATATCTGTCTATCGATCGATCTATATCTATCTATCTAATAATATCCATCTATCTATAATGTGTGTGTGTGTGTGTGTGTGTGTTTCCAGTGTTTCCTTATGCACTGTTGCCAGTTTCACTTGACCAAAGATTGCCATATCTCTGCAGACTGGATGCTGAACTGTTGAATGATAGTCACGCTGAAAACCGATGATAATCTGTAAAATTATCGCAGAAAATTAGTAGAGTCTAATAATTGCGTTAAAGTCTGGAGGACATCTTGCAGTTATGTTCTGATTGTTATGCATGTGGCGACAGTGTGACGATAACATATTATTTAATGCGAGTTCTTTTTATCTCTTGAAATTATGG
>JAGKTI010026486.1:0-13578 GCA_018397915.1 Birgus latro | reverse complement strand
AATTTCAGGTGTATGGCACTATCAGTTACCTTATTTTTTATATATACATATTATTTTGTATAAGAATAGGGCATAGGGCTCATTTCAATGGATGAAAACAGTGGAAAAATCAGGGAAAGATTTACTTAGTGCAGAGCGCTGAGCAGCAGACACGAGAGGGTAACGAAGGGGAGGTAGGGAGGGGAGTCTAGAATGGGGGAAAATGGCTAAATTGTCAGCAATGGATGGGAGTACTGATGACGTTAGCAGCTCTGACTATTGTTGGACTTTGGCAGTGCTGATAAATGATACAAGTCACCACCTGAAAGCCCGGGGGAACTAAAAATAACAGTCACTCAAGTGACGCCCCGCGGTATGATCCATTGCACCCAACCAAGTGACGACCCGTGGTTAAGGGGTTAAATCTCCTTAGGGAATAATAAGATTTAAACTCAATGAAAACTTAACCTAATATTTACTAATTCTAAAAATATAATAAAAAGAAGCAACAAGATAATTAGATCAAATTAAATATTGGTTAGTTTACAGACTATGAATTACTAGGAATGGAAAGATAAATTCTCCTTCACACTGAGATTAACACAAGGCCGACTAAATATAATAGGGATCAAGAATTTCAAGAATATAAATCACCACAGCTGAATAAATTGTCGGGATGCTATTATCACACTAATACATAATGCTTTTCACAATTGGGTAAATATTCAATATTATATTATCATACACTAATATATGATCTTCACCACTGAACCAACACTCCTAAATGGCACTGATACACTAAGTTTTATCCCTTCCGGGAATATGAATCTCACCTTTTAACCTAATATTTAAAATAATACTGTCCCATGTGAATCTAGCAATCTCACGGTTTCAAACGGACTCGTCAGGCAAACTCACCGAGATCTTTCCTCCACAAAATATTCTCCCAAGTTTGGAATATACACATTAACTCAAAGGTTATTTATAAATTGACCCCACATTAAAAAAAAAAAGAACGGTACAATAGGCTCAATACTGAAAGTGGATGAATAATCAGTGCTCTTAGGGAAAACAAATACATGTGAATACAAAACTCTGTCAAGCTAACCACATCACACAAAAGCCAATTGGACCAGCCAATTCCGTGTTAGAATCACATGTAACAGAAAAGGGGGGGGGGGGTGATTTCAGAGTAACGGGCAATAGGCGAAGGGAATGCGAGCCAGTCGGCTTCATCCACCCGTTATTTTCTAACGATGTTACAATCAGCCACAATCTGTATCGATGAAAAGGGAGATGGCGTTATCTAGTCAGTTCAAAAGGAGCTGGGGGGGAATATTACTAATACTGATGTATATGAGAATTTACTTCACACAAGTAAGGAAGGAAGGGGGGGATATATGGATTTTAGAGTTACTGACCTGTATCGATGAAAAGGGAGACGGCGTAATGCTGGTCCCAGGCTTCTTCTTCTTCTGTAGATTTCCCCCACCTATAGGGGAGGCCGAGCCTTACATTAGCCCGGTCAGTGGTCCAATGGATGCTGTTGTTTGGTGAGGTTGTTGTATAGATTCATGTCTTGACTTTTTCTTATTCTGATGTTCTTGATGGTGTTGTTGACTATTTTGTTCATGTTCTTCATAAGGTAGTCGTTGAAGGCGTCAGCGTCAAAGGAGGCTTTTCTTGAGCTGGTGTTGAGTCCGAGATGTTGCTCTGGGAGGAGTCTTCATTGGAGGATTTGCGCTTCCTCTGTGTTCTCCTCGGTGTCGGTGAAGAAGCACGAGCCGCTGGGGTGGTTTTTGCGGCTGGCTGATCGGCAGCAGAGGGTGGAGAAGTGAGAGGAGGAGCGCTTTCGTTGTTGTTGTCGGTGTTGGTGGTTGGAGCTTGGTTGTCCTTAGTTTCAGGCTGTGCTACTGTGATGGTGGTAGAGGAGGCAGTCGTCCTGTGTGCAGGAGCGTCTAGCTGCAGCCTTTTCCGTGGTGTTGTGCGGGGTTGGGGGGGCTGCAGCGTTAGGGCGCGACGCTCCTGATGGGGGGCTGCCTGTGCACCACGGGCGAAGCTCTGAGGCTCTGAGGAATGGCAAGGCGTGGCGCCCATTCTCCTCAAAAATCTGGGGGAGGAGAGTGAGCAGCGCAGCCTTGTCACCGCCACAGAATGCTTTCGCCGTCGCGATGCACATGGCGACGATATTGTCGATCTCCCCAGTACATCGACGATCCCTGGGCCGGCGCCGCCGGGTCGTGGGGCGCCGCCGTGCATGGGCAGAGCCCTGCACAGCTGCACCCCCCGGTCCGGTGACGTCTTTAGCCTCAGGACCCTTCGGTGTATGGTGGAGACGAAAAACTACCGTCTCGCCCTCGCCTAACGAGCGCTCAAGGCGTTGTGAAGCGGTGCCAACGATCCCGAGGCGGTGAACGAATACGTCGGCCCCGGTGTCCTGGCGCCGAATAAATCCGTACCCCGCCTTCACGTTGTACCACTTCACAATCCCTGTGATGGTATCCGCTCGTGGGACCTGCTCCCTGCCTGTAGAGGCCCCCCCTCGACGGGTCGTAGGCCGAGATGATAGAAGAAGGCATAGGGAATGTTGCAGGAGCAGTGGGGAAGAGGTCTGGACTCCACAGCTGCCAGCGAGGCAAATAGTACGGTTTATATAAGCTCGGTTTGTTCTAACATTGGGAATTGACTGACTTCGACTGATATCTCTGGAGCATTTCAGTTTACACCTATTGCAAAGAAATATGAAAAATGTGTTCACACTCGACCCACACGGATGGGTTGACTTACGAAGCTTGAAATTTTGTAATAAGTGTATGGGATTTACAATTACACAGAAGCCTAAACAAACGAGCGCTTGAAACAAATTGTATCCATATCTCGCAGTTGCTGGGCCTACGTGAGTAAACACGAGGGTAACGGAAATTTCGTGGTTATGTAATGCCGTAATTTTAAGGTTGGCATAAGTGCAATATAAGTTAGTATAAGTGTAATATAAGTTAATGTAGGTGTAGTTTAAGTTGGTGTAAGTGTAATGTAAGTGTAGTCCTGGACCCCTGTTTAATTGATACAATATATAGGAAATGGTCATCAAATTCATATTTTGGGCTTGTTCCTAGTTAATGTATAGCAAGAGTGGAATACTATTAATAGGTAAGACAGTATGGAGCGAGATGGAAGTGTGAAGCGTGATCTGTTTTTGATAAAGAGGCAAAGAAAGTTAATTCGACGTTAAAATTCGCGATAGTTTGTATTTACACTTTGAATTCAGAATTTTGTAGTTAGGTTTGGTATTATCACCTTTTTGTACTATATAATAATGAATATAGGCTTAGGTAAAGTCTGATTATTGATAATAGTCATTTGTAACCACGATTTTTTTTTTTTTTTTTAACTGTCGCCAAGTCACGTAGGCCGGACAACTGTGACACATGGTTACAATTAGTTAAAACTCGTGAGTTTGGGCTTCGGTAAAAACTGTTAGACCCATATGATTGCCGAAATATTTTAAACATCGTAAGTCAGTTTCATCTGAGTATGGCGAAAGTGAATTCCTTGTTGCATATTCTTTGTTAGCTGTTATAGTAAGTAATCTGAAGAGTAATAAGTCGAAGTCAGTTCCATTGTCAGGACAACGACAGCAAGCAGGCGCGTGTGTCCTCTCTTCTATGTTCATTGGGAGTCCTGACGGCATCGTATCAACAGGTCAGTCGAGAGCGTCCTTAAATCTCCCCCCTTCTGTCTCAATAATTGATCTTCTATATATCTATATATATAGTAAGTTGACTGATACTATTCCCCAACTTCTTTTTATGTTCACTGGGAGTCCTGATGGCATCGTATCAACAGATTTGTCAGTGTAACGATGAGGCCTCTAGACACGGTGCTTGTAGTAACCACGCGGTTCTACTCGCCAATGCCCATACACAAATCCCTCCCTTTTCCATCTCTTTCCGTATTGTGAGGTCGGTTATGTATATACAGTATATGGTCCATATGAAAAGTCTTTTCTTCTAAAGTGAAATGTTCTAGTTGATAGCGAGTGTGATTTATGAAGACATATTCTCTAACGTACAAGGTATTACAAACGCTTTGAAGTTTAAATAGAATCATTCTTATACAACCTATTAGATATAACTATATTAATTTATGTAAACCTTTGGAAGTTTAGGGTGAATATACTAGACTTAGAGTATTTTTTGGTGGTAAGTTGTGACTCTGTGAATTAGAGCCACGAGTCCGTTAGAGACCGTGGTAGTGCAAGTCACGCTCGTGTTTGAATTATTTTTTTGTGTACACTGTATTAGGTTAAGAGGTGAAGTTATATGTATATTTAATGTATGTAAAGTTATTGATCGGGCATAAATTCATCTGTGTGCAGGATGTACAACATCTTATTGAGTGGCAATAGCCCAAGTATCTTATCAGCTGTGGTGAACACACGAATTAAGAGGATTGTACTGTGATATGCTAGTCTGCCCGGTATCTGTTTCTGTGGAGAAGAGAATACTATTATTCCAGTTTTTCTAGAGGAATCAGAGTTTGAAGAATAATCTGTGTACTTTATTTCTTTTGATCAATGTTTAATTTTTATATACTGTATAATTAAGGTTAGTATATCAGATTATAAATTTTACTTATGTGTTTGATCTAAATTCCTCTGGGAAGTTTGACTGTGAGATCGAGTGGCCCGCAAGGTATGTTACTATCTATAGGATTCACGCACTCTAATCTACTCACGCTGCCCAAATTACAGTCTCAAGGCCTCAGTGACCTATCTCTTACTGTAACGGGACTAATATTTCTTTCCCGGCATATGCTGGGTGGTGGCAGCCTACTAATGTTTTACTTACTTCTACATGTTGGTAAATCTTTCTAATGTTAATAAATTAACGAGGCCTTCCTTAAATTTCAGGATCTCAAACCGGTGGGATCTTAATTACTTAAAATTAAATAGACTAAAAATACTAAGCGTTATACTGGTGTCAAACAGGTGGGATTTCCTAAATTTCTATGCGTGCTGAAAAATACTACCTTACACTGGTGACTAAGCAGTGGGATTACTTAAATTCAATTAGAATCCAGAGTTTTCAGCACGACAGTTACACATGTCTATTATCAGCAATCAGAATTTAACTAAGCCTTAATTCACTACTATACAGTACAAAAACGTGATATTACCAACTCTGACTGACAAATTTCGAATTCAAAGTACGAAGACAAATTTTCGCGATTTTTAATCTCTTGCTAAAATTTACGATTCTATGCACACCGTGGGAATCGACTGCTCCAAGCACAAAGACATTCATTTTAAGTAATCGACCTATACAGTTACTCTATCAATAGAGTCTCACTTTCCCTTTGAATATTAACAGGGATCAAACCTGAATATGGAATTTGATGATTAACCCCTACATAATGCAGACAAAACCTATTTAGGGAGTTCAAGGTTACACTTACATTACACTTATACTAACTTATACTACACTTATACTAACTTATACTACACTTATACTAACTTAAATTATACTTAAATTACCCTTAAAATTACACCATTACACTGGTCCATCCTCCAGAAAAAAAAATAAACATTGGAAGTCAATATTCAGTTCAATTCTCTCTATTTCTTAGAGATGTGTGTGCGGACGGGACGAACTTACCAAATTTAACTGTGAAACTCTCTATGAACTCCAGAATGAGGTAGTGATTCCACTGACTCTTCCTCCCATAAGTGGCACCTGCCCGTCCTCAAGCAAAATTGCGTACCCCAGTGGGTCGCTTCTCTGTCACCAATGAACTCTCGATAGTCAGTGGAAGGATGTGCCTCAGCCAACCTCCTGCCTGGGTGATAACATGGCTGTCTCGCCTGGACTGACCCGTACTCTCGCTGCTAGGATCGTCCAAGGGACGCTTCCTATGCATACAACCTACTATCGCATTCACGCTCCATTCATTCATTCTTATGTTTCCAGCTCTCCACCTAATAACTGACGAGCGCCTGTCAGGTCCTGAAGTCACTGTTACACCCTAGACCGTGCTGACTAAGTTGAGAGGATACCGGTTTCCCCCTCGAATTAAAGCAACATAATATTCCCACTGAACTAGGCCGCACCCATGATACAAACTCCGATGAACTCTAAACACGAGATTAAACTCTTTGAACTCTTGAACTATCGCAGTCAATAGTCAGACAGTCCGACCCACATATATTTCCCTATCCATCACTCAACTTGATACTGCCATAACCAGCTTGAAAATACTCAACATTTTCCAATAAGTCACTGGGGAGGACATCCCACACAGGGCGGTGGTTACTCATCCATCGAATCAGGTTCAAAGGCTTCCTCCAGGAGTTCTAAGAGCCACTCTCCTTCTCCACAACAGGGCTTCACCCATCCTGTGGCTCCTTGCATCTTTCCCCGTGCACACATTTTCCACCACTCCCGCACGCCCGTCCATCATCACCTCCACCACACGACAAGAACCGTCCTCTTTCATGACAAGTCCCCGACACACACCAGACGCCATGGCTCTCCTCTCATTCACTGCAGGATGTGCCATAGTCTGCCACATACTGCCCAAGTTTGTCTGTGATGTGTGTGGTCTGTTTTGTTGTAAGGGGGAAGAACCTAACAAATCGGCTGTGATGGTCCACTACTGTGAGAATACAATGGTCAATATTCACTCTAGTATCAGTGAAGAACAAGTTTTAAGGATCGCCAATTCCAGAACTTTCACGAGAACAAGTGGGCATCTAGTGTACTATTACTGAGGAATTCTATCTCGATTGATTCATTCACTGTGCCAAAACGATCTTATTCCACCATCATATCTTATTCTAACAATAATACCTTATCCCACCGCTTTAGCCACCAGTGTAGAGCTCAAAATTATGGCTCTTATGTGATGATGAGAGATAGCAAATTGTACAGTTATGACACAAGTGTAATGGTAAAATTTTTAACTCTTACGATTTGATGGGAAATTTGCTGGTCAGTCTAACAAATCCCACTGCTCCAGTCAGTGTAATGTTATGAAATTTTGACTCACCGTAAGAATCAGACTTTAGAGAGCAGGCTGCCACCACCCAGTGTATGCTGGAAAATTATTACACTGGAAAAGAAAGATGAAGACTTCTGAGGCCTCACGAATAAGAAAAACTAGGGTTGCGTTTTCTTTTAAAGGGGCGCATGATTAACCCGTCACGTCCCGACCGATGTCCAGCCTACGATACCCGAAAATCCCGAGCATTTTTTGAAAAAAAATTTATTGGCTCAAACCTTCACTTTTGGTGAGAAACGTCGAAAATTCATAGAGAAATCGCAATCCTGTGCTTAAAACTGCTGATATAGGTGTCATGCAACCTAACGTTTTCCTTCTTTTTCAGGGTGCCTGGCTAAAGAAAACGAACTATGGAAGGGTTAACTGATTCAAGCCACTTTCAATTACGTATTTATTTATGTATTTGGTACGAATTTAAGTGTAATAACAGACTATCAGTTTTCACACATTTATATAGGCAATAGAAGCATTGTTCAGTCACAAAACATCCACATATGGTACCTTCCTTTATGACATTACCACCTCATCATTTCTGTTTGTTTCTTGCTCTATCTTCTTTATTTCTTTGTCCTCCACCTCAAGAATCACTTTCACCGTGAATTTCATCATTGGAGAGACCGTGGGGCCACATACCTTTACTGGCCAGCTTACTGCTAACAGGTGAATTGCCAAGTGTGGGGGGAAGGGGGGTTAGGTGGGGCCAGGGAGTATCCCCGCTTGACAGCAGGTAGAGGAAGGTCTCCCACATATGCCTACCAAAAATCACACATGAAACTTGAAAATTGTGCAAATTATGACCCTTGCAATTGCGCGACGTACGCATACGTCGTATGTATGGTGTAGCTGTGACAAAACATCGCGACGTACCCATACGTCGATGGGACTCCCCGGGTTAATAAGATAGCACGCCTTGCAGGCCACTCAACCTCACGATTAAATCTCCTTAGGGAATAATAAGACTTAAACTCAATGAAAACTTAACCTAATTGTCAGGGGAAAATGAGAGTTTGCTCTGGCGAGGTCGCCAGATGTCAGGGGAAAATGAGATTTTTACTCTGGCGTGTCGCCAGATGTCAGGGGAAATTTAAGTATTCCCAAGAAATAATGAAATATTGTATAATTGGTATACAATGTATAGCTAAGTGTGCTATGTCAATTCTCTAGGGTCGAGAATTACAAACTTCCTCAACGGCACACAGCAGAGCTGCAATATTGAGCTGCAATATTGTACCGTTGGCCTACGAGAAAGTTTCTTCTCCCCCCCCCAACAATCAAAAAAAAATTATAATAATAATAATAACAGGCTCTTGGCTGAGCCAACTCCTAGCTAACACAACGGATTTATAGTGATGTCAAAGCTGGCCTAAGTACCGGCCGTGATTTAATTCAAAAGTTGTGCTAACGCAGAGTAGCAAACTGTATTAATTAATAGAGTGGAGTAATCAAACACAGTTAACAACTTTAACAAAGCTCAAGAAAAGAACTGTGAATTTATCAATTACAAAGAAATGAATTTACGTTACATGAAATTCAAATCAAGTAAGGAATGCACTCACTCGCTCAAACACTCAGATAACGGCTAAATATTTCAAAAAGCTTAGCCTAGGAAAAAACCAGAAAATACTGATCGGTATGGATGAAACAGAGCTGCTGTGACGATCACCAAAGTGGGTGGGGCTGCAGGAGACACGCCAATACAAGCTGAAATCTGAAAACGCTAGAAAAGCACAGAGCCTAGAGAGGCGTCCCGCATCGCGCCGTGTCTACAAGCAAACTGAGCTCTGATTTGAATCGGCGGCGCGACGAGCGAGGGAGGTGCGCGCACCGGCGTGTAACGGCTACCGCGCCATCAGACAACTCAAATTTACGGGACGATGTCACGACTCACTCAACACAACGTTACAATGTAGAAAATTCGTGACACTAATATTTACTCATTCTAAACATACAACAAAAAGAAGCAACAGGATAATTAGATCAAATTAAATATAAATTACTTTACAGACTGAATTAATAGGAACGGAAAGATAAATTCTCCTTTGCACTGAGATTAACACAACGCAGACTGAATATAATAAGGATCAATAATTTCAAGAATATAAATCGCCACAGCTGAATAAATTGTCGGGATGATATTATCACACTAATACATAATGCTCTTTACAATTGGGTAAATATTCAATATTATATTATCATACACTAATATACAATCTTCACCACTGAACCAAGACTCCTAAATGGCACTGACACACTAAGTTTTATCCCTTCCGGGAATATGAATCTCGCCTCTTAACCTAATATTTAAAATAATAATATCCCATGTGAATCTAGCAATCTCACGATCTCAAACAGACTCGTCAGGCAAACTCACCGAGATCTTTCCTCCACAAAACATTCCCCCAAGTTTGGAATATACATATTAACTTAAAGGTTATTTATAAATTGACCCCATATTAAATAAAAGAACGGTACAATAGGCTCAGTACTTAAAGTGGTTGAATAATCAATGCTCTTAGGGGAAAAAAAATACATGTGAATACAGAACTCTGTCAAGCAAACCACATCACACAAAAGGGATGGAATGTTCTAGTGGACCAGCCAATTCCGCATTAGAATTACATGTAACAGAAAAGGGGCGGGGGGGATTTCAGTGTAGCGGGCAATAGGCAAAGGGAATGCGAGCCAGTCACCTTCATTCACTCGTTATTTTCTAATGATGTTATGATCAGTCACAATCTGTATCGATGAAAAGGGAGACGGTGTTATCTAGTCAGTTCAAAAGAAGCAGGGGGGGGGATATTACTAATACTGATGTATATGAGAATTTACTTCACGGAAGTAAGGAAGGAAGGGGGGAATATATGGATTTTAGAGTTACTGACCTCTATCGATGAAAAGGGAGACGGCGTTATGCTGGTCCCAGGCAAATCGTACGGTTTATATAAGCTCGGTTTGTTCTTAGGACGTTTATACATTGCTGGCGCTGGTTGAGTAAATCTTTCTTCTCCCAAACGACAATTTATTTACAGAAGTATGTTCAGATATGAATAATAGCCACTTAGGTATCAGGAGAGGAATAGTATCACCACCTGGTGTCTTCCGTAACTAAGTTCCATTCTGATCCTATCTACACGATGGTCTGCCTTAATCTGACCCTACTCTCTAGAAGGACTATGTCACTGACTCTCCTAGAGTTAAATATGAATCAGTGTATCTGTATGAAACCTTAACGAATCTGCATGAAACCCTAGTAAATACCCTTAAACTCATCACCGAATTAACCACAAAACATCTACTGGAACAAAGTTGCCTTTAATACAAGAAAAAGAACATAATATTAATGCATAATAAATATAACATAGGTTTATGTTAATTAACAAATATTTTATGTGAACAAAAAAAATCTTTGCCAAAGCTCAATGAACTCTAGATCAAAGGAAGCCACATGATACGTTGCTCCATGAAGCATTGCCTTCGAAAAAAAAAAAAAAAAGATAAATTTAATTCAAATTACATCTCAAACATCCAGAACAAATATCAAAGCAAACTTTATAAATATCGACAGACTAATGAATCACTTCTTAAAACTAAGTATGTCCATTCAATTTCATTAAACTGTGTAACTGACAATGTCATTATGTCATTATGTTTCGAATATGAAGCTTCCTACAGTACAGTATCAGGATTCACACAGACTGAACCTAGTGATTCTTAATTCATGAGAATATATGTAAAGGATAGAAACTTTTCATCTTTACCAATACATTGATAATTATACTATAAATCTTACGATGTGACATTCTAACATTGGGAATTGACTACGATGTCGACTGACCTCTCTGCAGCATTTCAGTTTACACCTATTACCAAGGAATATGAAAATTGTGTTCACACTCGACCCACACGCATGAGTTGACGTCCGATGCTTAAAATTTTGTAATAAGTGTATGGCATTTACAATTACACCGAAGCCTCAACAAACAAGCGCTTGAAACAAATTGTATCCATGTGCCGCAGTTGCTGGGCCTGCGTGAGTAAACACGAGGGTAACGCAAATTTTGCGGTTACACATGTCTGTTATCAGCAATTAGAATTTAACTAAGCTTTAATTCACTACTACTTAGTACAAAAAGGTGATACTACCAGTTCTGACTTACAAATTTCGAATTCAAAGTACGAAGACAAATTTTCGCGATTATTAATCTCTTGCTAAAATTTACAATTCTAGGCACACCGTGGGAATCGACTGCTCCAAGCACAATCATTTTACATAATCGACCTATACAGTTCCCCTATCAATAGAGTCTCACTTGCCCTATGAATATTAACAGGGCCTGAATATGGAATTTGATGATTAACCCCTACATAGTGCAGACAAAACCTATTTAGGGGGTTCAAGGTTACACTTACATTACACTTATACTAACTTATACTACACTTATACTAACTTAAATTATACTTAAATTACCCTTAAAATTACGGCATTACATAAGAAGGTATTTTATCTAAGTTTACCCTACTTGGGTGATATTTCAGTTCAAATAAAAAACCGATTAACTCACAGCATTGTTAAATTTTATCCGCAAATTGACTTCAGGATTATACTAAGAAATTCATTCAAAACTGGCTTATTTTTTTCATGTTACAGACCCTATTCCGACAGATCTACGTTCGTCTGTTGTTTATTGTTTCACTTGCCCAGGTTGCCAGGCCGGGTATTATTGGTAGCACAATCCGTCCTTTCAAGGTTAGGACAGACGAACATATGGGACAGTCGAGCAGGACAGGCCGACGACTCAGGTCCCCTCCTCACTCAGCAGTAAGAGACCATTGTGAAACTTGTGATATCATACTTAAAAAGGAGTATTTTAAAATTTTAGTTTCTTCATCAAATGATAACTTAGGATTGCTAGAATCAATGTATATAAAGTCTCATAAGCCATCTCTGAATAACACTATGACTGCAGTACATCTTTATGTTACGTAACTGTTTTAGTATTTTTCCCATCTCCCTATTTAATTTTCGTCATCTGTAGACTGTATGTCTGTGTGTGTGTTTTTAATTTGCACAATATTGTGTTTTTATTGTTTTGACTTGATTTTTTGTTTCTCATTTTTAGAGCACTGATGATGACATTTTAAATGTCAAAACGTTTGCAAAAAAGATGCTATTAACGTCAACGCTCATTGTCCTCTTCCTTGTGAAGTTGAGGTTCCCTACGAACACCCCACTACGCGAGCCCCTTTATGTTTTCTGAGGGACGATGTGGTATCCTCTCGTACTCTGAACCCGCCCCCCTCCCTCCCCCTTCCCTCCAGCACGGACACAAGACATTAACCCGCCGAATCCCACCGACGTAGGATGCTCGTTGCTACTTTTTCCGCGGACAGACCCACCGACATGCATCATATGTCACTCAATTGCAAGGCCCATTGTGTGCACATTTTTCAATATTCGCAGGTGATTTTTGGTAGCCATATGTGGGAGACCTTCCTCTACCTGCTGTCAAGCGGCAATACTGCCTGGCCCCACCTAACCCCCCTTCCCCCTCCCCCCCACACTGGGCAATTCACCTGTTAGCAGTAAGCTGGCCAGTAAAGGTATGTTGCCCCACGGTCTCTCCAATGACGAAATTCACGGTGAAAGTGATCCTGAGGTGGAGGTCAAAGAAATGAAGCTAGAGGTAGAAACAATCAGAAGTGATGAGGTGGTAATGTCGTAAAGGAGTGTACCATATACTGGGGTTTGGGGTGAGTGAACAATGCTTATAAATGCCTATATTACTGTGTGAAAAAACCAATATAGACTTGTACTGCGCGTAAATTCGTACCAAATAAATAAATAAATAAATAATTTAAAGTGGCTTGAATTAGTTAACCCTTCCATAGTTCGTTTTCTTTAGCTAGGTACCCGGAAAAAGAAGGAAAACGTAAGGCTGAGTGACACCTGTATCAACATTTTTAAGCCCAGGAGCGCGATTTCTCTATGAATTTTCGATGTTTCTCACCAAAAGCGGAGGCTTGAGCCAAAAAACAAAAAGTCCAAAATCGGTTGGGATTTGGGGGTAGGCTGGGTAAAAAAACGGCCGGGACTGGGCGGGTTAATTTCAATCTCCCAACCAGTAACCAGAAAACAACCAACAGTGACGATTCCCAGGACTGATATACTCGAACACAATCTCAGAGTCAAGAGAGCAATATAGTCACCAGTTTAAGGTAGAGAGAGGTCTTCTCAACTTGAAAAATCCAAATATGAATTGAGGATGCCCAGTGTGATGATAGACTATTACTATATCCCACCCAGGACACGTGTCCTAACCCCACGTCCTCAAGCATCTATGTATACTGGGAAGGTGATAACCCCCTCCCACATCATCACATTAGCATTGTCATCGCTGGTAAATTGCAGAGAAACATGTGGGTGGAGATCATGAACTGGCAATGGGTACTGACGTGGGAAGGAACAGAACAAGTCCAATTTGTAGCTATAGTGACAACTGGATAATAACTAGGTCTACACAAAAAATAAATGGAAGCTAT
>JAGKTI010026485.1:0-13579 GCA_018397915.1 Birgus latro | reverse complement strand
TGTCCCATATTTGAGTGCACAGGCTGTGAAAGAGGTGATTTTCTCAGTGATTATCATGTCTTTTACATACATTCACTATCTAGTCAACTGGTGAACATTTTTGCCCTACACACCTCTAATCATAATTTTTCTGGTTACATTTTATTTACTTCATGCTTTGTGTCCCATATTTGAGTGCACAGGCTGTGAAAGAGGTGATTTTCTCAGTCTCATATGCATTCACTATCTAGTCAACTGGTGAACATTTTTGTCCTACTCACCTCTAAATCATAATTTTCTGGTAACAGTTTATTTATTTGATGCATTGTATCCCATATTTTAGTGCATAAGATGTGAGAAATGATCACTTTCATAGTGATTGTCACGTCCGACACTTACTTACACTAAGGTGCCAACTCGTGAACATCTATTTCTTCCTTACCTCAAAATCTTCATTTTGGTGTTAAAATTCAATGAATTCATGCTTTGTGCCCATTATTTATGTGAATGGGGTCTTAAATAAGTGCTATTCATGTCTGGTATGGAGGTAGGTAGGTGGTTTTCTGATTTAGGTTAGGTTAGGTTAGGTTAGGGTCAAGAATGTCCAGTGCTGTTGGTGAACAGTGAACACCTTTGCCATACCTAACCCTTTTTCTGGTAACAGTTTATATATCTGATGCTTTGTATCCCATTTTTTAGTGCATTAGATGTGAGAAATGATCATTTTTATGGTGATTGCTACGTCCGATACTTACTTACACTAAGCTGCCAACTCGTGATCATCAATGCCTTACTTACCTCAAAATCATCATTTTTGGGTTAAAATTCAATTATTTCATGCTTTGTGCCCATTATTTATGTGAATGGGGTCTTAAATAAGTGCTATGCATGTTTGGTAGGGAGGTAGGTAGGTGGTTTTCTGATTTGGGTTAGATTAGGTTAGGGTCAAGAAAGTCTGGTGCAGTTGGTGAACAGTGAACACCTTTGCCATACTTAACTCTTTTTCTGGTAACAGTTTATTTATTTGATGCTTTGTATCCCATATTTTAGTGCATAAGATGTGAGAAATGATCATTTTCATAGTGATTGCCACGTCTAATAGCTATTTACACTAAGCTGCCAACTCGTGAGCATCTATGCCTTACTTACCTCAAAATCATCATTTTGGGGTTAAAATTCAGTGAATTCACACTTTGTGTCCATTATTTAATGCATACGGTGTGAGAAAGGGTGATTTTCATAGTGATTTCCATGTCTGATACGTACACTTGCTGGCAAGTTGTGAGCACTTATGCCGTACTCACCTCTAAATCATCATTCTTTGGTTAAAATTCAGTTAATTCATGCTTTGTGTGCATTATTTATGTGAAAGGGGACTTAAATAAGTGCTGTGCATATCCGGTAGGGAGGTAGATAGGTGGTTTTCTGATTTAGGTTAGGTTAGGTTAGGGTCATGAATGACCAGTGCTGGAGCTTCAGGGCTACTATCCAGACAAGACCACTTTCTGGTCATGCCTTTGGTTCTATTACGTCGGATAGTGGGAAGATTATTGTACATCCACTTTTGCACCCTTAAGCACCTGGACAATCTCTCTTTCTTTCATCTCATCATTTGCACCCCTTATATTCCATGTAGCTATCCATACCATCTCCTTTCTTCGGTTCTTAGTCGTCACCTTTTGGTCCTGGTCCGAGGCTTCTTGTTCATATTTTTAGTTAATTGTTTTCCGGGAAGGAGCACTAACCGTCCGCCAACCCACTTGTTGTCACATAGGGAATACGTGTTGGTTGGTTATAAAGTTACCACCCAGCATTGTAAATGTTTTCCTGGTTACAGGAAAGGTAAATAAAATCAAGATATAACATGAATACACATACTTGATCGGTAGAGAGGTGGCTTGCGGTCATAACAGACCCAGGTTCAAATCCTCGCTGGGGCAGGGAACAGTTTAAGGATCTGAATTTCGTTAAATCAAGCTTTACTGATCTACCAGAAGACCCACCAACATGTCGTAAAATTACCGCCGCTAATACCAATGCACCAGTCCTGTATGAGACAGCCCTAGCCTGTATTCATTATGGATGGTGGGTGTTAGTGCCGACGTGGTGACATGTAAAGGTGTATGGTAGGTAGGAGGACTGCTGGTCCTTGACTGCAGGCTGTGTAGCCTATGCCCAGAGTCAGACACACACAAAAAAAAAAAATACATACATACAGTACATACATCTAATCCTGTGTTGCCCCATGAAGAGCGTAGGAGCCTGGGGCAAGGCAAGTTGGTCTTGACATTTAAGATGATAGTGTCTAGCCTCACTCATCCTTGAGTGACATTACGTGAGCAATAAACCCCAACCATCCCTTGGATATAAACCAACACAGGCTCAATTCGGTTGGAGCGCCTTAATTACCCACTAGACCACCAGGTGCCCTAGTTTGATAATATGGTTACTACCCACCGTAGTAACAATAAAGTAATAAAATATCATCAAACTGATGGAGTTAAAAGGAAAAATGTATCTTTAACCCCTACACTACGGGTCGTCACTTTTGTGACAGTCAGGTGCAGTGGATCATACCAGGGTTGATTTGATTTGATTAATTTATTACGCCCAAAGGCGACAAACCTATTACAGTGCCATGTAGGCATATGTGAGGTGAGTACAAGTGAACTCGTGCCACGCAGGACACGCTGTCTAGCTAAAACAAATTAACACCCACCAAAGTGTGGATGACGCATGAGAATAACATCTAGATTATCATCATCCAATAAATGTTTACAAGTGTCCACTAATGTGAGTCCGTGTGGTATTAAATCAGAGACAAGTGGACATTGCAGGCAATAGTGGTTAAGTGTGTTGGCATTGGGTGCATCACACAGCTTACAGGAGGAGAAACGAGGTGCGTTGTCCACCCCAGCCACTTGCCACACAGGTCGGTAACCCAGTCTGAGGCGGGCACACACCACGTTATGTCGACGAACCATAAGACCACTACGACGATATCTATGAGGCCGATGTAGAAAGTGGTCATAATGTTGGATAGACACACTGTGAGTCCTCTCAGCATTTCTACGGTGGAGAATAGGGGAGCGGGCTGCTCTACGTATTATCTGCTTGTAGCAAATGGGGAAGACATTAGTGGCATCCACAGCAGGCAGATCCAGTCCGCAGGCAGTCCTTGCAATGAGGTCAGCGGTGTTGTTAGCTGCAAGACCAATATGAGAAGGAATCCACAGAAAGTGCACCACCAGCAAACGATCGTGGGCAGTGGCCAATTGACGGAGTATCTGCATAACTATGTCACTTGAGTGACTCTGTGTTATTTTTAATTCCCCCGGGCTTTCAGGCGGTGACTTGTATCATCTATCAGCACTGCCAATGTCCAACAATAGTCAGAGCTACTAATGTCATCAGTACTCCCATCCATTGTTGACAATTTAGCCATTTTCCCTCATTTTAGACTCCCCTTCCTACCTCCCCTCCATTACCCTCTCGTGTCATCTGCTCAGCCGCTCTGCGCTAAGTAAATCTTCCCCAGATTTTTCCACTGTTTTCATCCATTGAAATGAGCCCTATGCCTTATTCTTATACAACCTGGAGTTGGCTAATTATCACTTGCCAACATCCAACCTGCACTCGTTTGCTAATTTCCCCTGCTTTTTTTTCCCGTGAAATATGCCGTATGAGCTACTCGCGTAATATAAATTTATATAAGAAAGGAAGGGCAAAGCCTGAGTGATATTTATATTCACCTGGAACTACCTAATTTATATGTATTGTCTAGATTTCCTACGACTTATTTCTTAGCATATACATTAGCAGCTGACATTTTCAACTCTTTGCTACCAGATACAGCCAGTTTGCTCTCGTCCTTCTCGGTGAAATGTCGCCTGTCCATTTCTGCCTCTTTTGCGCCTGTTATAAAATGCCCTATGACCTCTACCCCTACTAAACATCGTGTGGGAAGCGGTAAAGGACTGTAGATATATACAAGTGTAATAAAGTACTAGAAATAATAAAGTGTGAGTGCGTATATGAGTAAGAAATGAGAGAACACCAGCCGCGAATTAGCGGGAGTGGGAGGCTCGTACGCGCTCGTATTTTACAATGCTTTCACAGTGTTTTTTTTTTTTTTTTTTTTAGTATGGATTCCAAACTACAGTACTTGGAAATAATTGAATAGTGTTTCTAGTGATAATATCTGGCAGTGGTATTCAGGTTAGGGAATGTCAGGAAGTGTAAAGTGGAGACTTAGTTATCCAACTTCAGAAGTCTCCACAAGTTCTACGGTAGTCGACGAGTGCTAAAAAACATCCCAGGAGAAAGCTGAAGGTATGTGCCATATGCATATATATTTATAATATTCTAGGACTAATAATTGATTTTTGGCAAATATTTTTAAGAAGTCAGTCGGAGAGCAAATATCCCAGCAGGAATGGCACGGAAAACCTCCGACAACCCCGCTGTGTAGGGGTTAAAGGAAGAGATTTAATAATATGAAAAGCCTTTGATTCCATTTTCTTAACAAGAGCTGTATGCGGAGAACCTACCCACACATGAAATGTACTTTACACAGGGGTGAATAAAACCCATATATAAAGTCATCAGTTGAGCAGGGGTGAGGAAGGCATGGAGTCAGCTTAGCACGTGTAATCTCTTGAAAGCAGATTTTACAAGATCGGTAATATGATCTTTCCAAGATAAATTCTGAGAGAATGAAACCCCAAGTGTGTTCTAAGATGATTTAAAATTGAGTTGAGTATTGTTACAAATTGAGGATGTCCCTGTGGTGGGTTTTTACAGGTCGAAATTATGTTAGAACTCAGTTTTTGGTGCCTTCAAAATAACGAGATTACTGTCCCCAGTCAGAGATATGGGCCAAGTCAGACATTAAGTATGCCATAACTTCATCCCTTGTTTATTGAAGTAACTGGTGAGATCGACGCTGTGGGAAGCGGATTGAAAGGTAAAGGGTGGAGTCATCAGCGTATGGGTGAATAGGGTTAGGTGCACAGCTTAGGTCATTGATCAATAGAAGGAAGAGAGTTGGTGATTGGACAGAGCCCTGAGGAACACCACAATTGATAGCCCTAGGAAGAGAATGGTGACCATCTACAGCAGTAGCTGTGGAACAACCCGAAAGGAAGCTAGAGATGAAGGCACGTATACTGTAGAAGGATAGAAACTGCAAGATGGCAGTTTGGAAATTAAGATTTATGCCAGACTTGATCGAAAGCTGTTGAGATGTGGCTTTTGCCAAAGTCCCAAAAGAAGGATGACCAAGAGTCTGAAAAGTAGGCAAGAAGATCGCCAGTGGAGCATCCTCGGCAGAACCCATACTGATAATAAGAAAGAAGATAATGATAGGTGTTTTTAAAAAAAAAATTGTTAATAATAGATTAAAAGATTTAAGAAATGATGTTAAAGCAGTTGGTTATTGGTGGTTTTGTGGGCAATTAAGGTGCACCAGTTGGATTGAGCCTATGCAGGTTTATATCCAAGGAGTGGTTGGGGTTTATTGCTCACATAATGCCACTCAGGGATGAGTGAGGCTGGTCACTCTCATCTTAAATGTCAGGACCAACTTGCCTAGCTTCTGGCTTCTGTGGCCCTCGTGGGGCAACACAAGATTAGATTATAATGATGATGATAATGATAAAGCAATTAGGTACCCATCTTTGGAACAGGCAGTGATAAAGCAATTAGGTACCCATCTTTGGAACAGGCTGAATGAGGGCAAAGTTCCAGCAAGAAGGAAAGGTACAAGTTGACAGACAAAGGTAAAAGAGTTTGCCTAGGCAGGGTGTAAGTACAGTAGCACAGTTCCTGAGGACAACAGGAGGGACCCCATTAGGCCCAAATGCCTTGTTTGTGTTGTGGCCAATGATGGCAGAAAACACATCAGTTGAAGGAATTTTTTGAAGTCAGATGGCGGAAGTGATGGAGGAACATCAGAATCATCTAAGGAGAAATTGAAAGAGAAAGCTTGAGCAAAGAATTCTGCTTAATCAGTAAAAGAAACAGCTACAGAGCCATCAGAGTAGAAAAGTGGAGGGAAGGATGATGATGTAAAGTTTTAGAAAGGTTTTTGGCAAGATGCCAGAAGGAGCGGGAAGAATTTAAATTTTAGAGTTCAGAGCATTTAGTCTATTCATCCATCCATCATCCAATCCTACGTTGCCCCATGAGAAGCGTAGAAGCCTGGGGCTAGGCAAGTTGGTCCTAACATTTAAGATGAGAGTGACTGCCCTCACTCATCCCTGAGTGGCATTACATGAGCAATAAATCCCAACCACCCTACCTTCACTTGCTCAATCCAGTTGGTGTGCCGTAATTACCCACTAAACCACCAGGTGCCAAAACTTGGTTATATGGTTACCACCCAGCATAGTGAATGGTTTCCTGGTGTACAGGAAACCATTTGGCTTTTCACTTATTGTAGAGTCACTCACAGGCAGAAGGAAGAGGAAAGAATGAAGGAACGAAAGACAGAAGAGGGAGTGTAAAGTCACCTGTAGGCAGAAGGACGAGGAAGGAATGAAGGAAAGAAAGAATGAAGAGGATGGAAGGGAAGAAGAATGGATGAGAGGAAAAGGTAGACACCCAAGAGCAGCACTACATCAAGTGAGTGGATGGTGAGCGCCCCCACCTACCACAGAATGATTGTATTTTTAGCAGAGTAAAGGACAGACCTAGCATGATTTCGAGCAAAGCATAAAGGAGATGAGATTCGAGGGTAGGTTGACTTCGGTACCTTTTGGAGGCTCTTTCCTTGTTGTTGTAGACAGCATTAGAACAAATGTGATTAAACCATTATTTTTATTTTTTTTCCCCCACCAGTCATTGGCTGAGAGAAAGGAATGTATGCTTCCATGCCAGAGAGAATAACTGTAATGCACAAGGCACACTCAGATGGCTCTTGGCCATGGAGGACAATAATCATTCCAGAAAAAATCAAAGAAGTACTGCTTGAGGGCCTCCCAGTGAGCAGGTCCAAAGTGCCAAAGTCTTGGTAGGGTCCACAGGCCTTACTGGAGCAATAGGACAGGTTAAGGTGATAAGGTTGTGATGGGAGGAGCCCTACAGAGAGATAAGATTAACAGCATAAGCAGAAGGAGTAGTTGTAAGGAAAAGGTCAGGTATGTTGGAACTTATCCAAGGCAATTAGGGATACAGGTAGGGGGCTATACAAGCTGCTTTAGGTTATTAAGGATAGAAATGATGTAGGCTTGTATACCAGGTGGATCAGTGAAAGGAAAGGAGAGCCAAAGGTGATGGTGAACATTGAAATGACCCAGAATAGAGATTTTAGAGAAGGGAGAAATTGATAGGATGTACTTCATTTTTGAAGTAAGATAGTCAAAGAATTTTTCATAGTTATTAGAAATAGGGGATAAGTAAACAGCACAGATAGTTTAGTCAGAGAATGACAGGATTGCTAAAGCGAGAGAGTAGAGAATTCAGAAGATTTCAAGTCCAGGAACATTAGAAGAAGATATGTTGTTGTGAACATATATAATACACAAGAGCCACCTTTGGCTTTCAAATGAGTATTGAGAGAGTAGGAGGATATAGAGAAGGGCTTGGTATCAGTTGCCTCAGACAGCTGAGTCTCAGTAAGGAAGAGAAGGTGAGGTTTAGAGGAAGAGAGGTGGTGTTCAGCAGAGAGAAAATTAGAGGTAAGGCTGCAGATATTACAGAAATGTAGCAGGGAGTCAAACAGTGGTTTGAAGAATCTTTCTTGGTCATCATCGGGAGAAGGGCAGATGGTTGAGACCATTATGCCCTGCTTCCCCTGGGAACTCCAAGGATGGGTGTTGAGATGCCATTTTCTTTTTTTAAATTTGGAAATGGAAATGTGGTGTGTAATGTGCATGTAGTTTGGTGTATACAGTTAGAGAAAATTGTACTGTATAGCAGAGTATGCTGGGTTATGCTCTGCGTTACAGAAACACTGAAAAAAGTTCAGCAAAGGGGGATGGTCAGAAGCTAGTACTGAGGACTAATGAAACAGGAGCTCCTGCTCTCCCTATCATCAGCTTTCTATCCACCTTGAGAGTACTCCCTGTTTGGCTGGTGCTGTAGTCTACTCCCTGCATTGCATCCTGCCTTTTGCTGTGCATACAGTATCAGTGAAAGGCCAAGGACCAAATCTGGATCCACCAGACGCCTTTAATATGCTCACTGTCCACCACTACCTTTTCTTCATTCTTTACAAACATCTTTTCTATGATATCCATGCCTTCCCTCGTCATCTGATCTGCCACCTTAAATACCATATTCTTCTTTTCATTGCTCTTTAGGTTATCCTGTAAAAGTCTCTGAGATGCAGATTTTGCCCTGTATACCGTAAAACACCCTAGCTTTGGACACTTTTTATGTGTTTTAATGAATAACTCTGTGTAAAATGGTGCAGTTTTATCCCTGTTGGTGTCAAGTGGTAGCCAGGGACAGAACCTACTGTATCCATATAATAAAAAAAATTAGCCACGCTAAACTCGTGTTTATTTATTTATTTATTTATTTATTTTTTAAAGTGTCCGAAGTTAGGAACAAATTTCCTAACTTCGAACAGCTCTTCCAAACTTCGGACATCCAGGTGTTTGCCCTTTAAACATGAGAATGATTAATAGCACCTGTCTGTGGACACACTGGCCAAACTTCAGACACTTTAGAAGTTTTTAAAAAATGTCAAAAAAAATATTGGGTACTCATGGCCCAAGTTATACATATATAAAGAGAAACATCCAAAAATATGTTCTTTTTTGATCTCATAATTTGAGATCACATTAAGATGCATCATATCACATTGTAGTGAGGTATTCTGGCCACAGATATAACTTAAAACTCTTCAGAAACTTTTTCAGACAAATAAATTATATAAAAATGCATTGCATATATTACAAACAGTAAGGGGAACTGATCTCTTTTTCCTAAACAAAATGTCACTTAATTATCAAGTAGCTACCTCACTGACTCAATAAATGCATACTCAAATAACATAATCTAATGTTAAATGCTTCGGACAGGTTCTAATGACACCACACACCCACTAACATGCACTCACAGGCACATGTTATGAAGGCCAGTATAAATTACTGTAACTAAATAAATAGTGTCATTTTTTTCTTCAAAATAAAACTCATTACTGGTTAAGGCACCTTACTGTAGCACCATACTGGCAATAACTTTGGTACTAGTAGTACTGGCTATCTTCTTACAGATCTGTATCAAATATTATCATTATTTAGGCCAAAGGTGCACATCTACATCAAAAATCATCCTTTTCTTACAATCAACTGTTGGTTCTGGTAACACCTTCACTGCTGTCATCAACCATTGGGTATACAAATTTGTGAGGTGTACCCTGAACGTGTTTGAGAAACCTGACATGTATTTCTGGTTTTACCCTAACAATGGTAGCAATATAATGCCTGTATCTGTCTTTCCTATCAAAGGGAACCCTCACAACTACCCAATTTGAGGGAACAACTTTATCCTAATATTTGGCTTAAGTACAGTCGAGCCCCGAATCAACAGACTAATAGGGGGGAATGAGCGTCCATTACTTGAAAAAGTCCGTTGCTTGAAAATGAAAGGAAAATAGCCTAAAACTCGAAAAACAGCAAAAGAAATACGATGGTATCGATGAAGAGGTGCAGCGACGCTACCATGGACTAGTTTACCTCACAGTACCCCGTTTTCTATGGACCCATTATATTATGACTTGCTTCTTGTGTACTGTGCAGAACAGTACAGTACTGTATTACAATAATTTTTTATGTTCAACTACAGTATCATTTATTTTTGTATCTGTAAAGAGAAATATTGTATGTACTGTAGTTAGAAATGAAAAAAGATGTACACTCACGATCACTAATTTCCGCCCAGGGGAGGCCCCTTCCTACCCCTGTATACCCAGGGAAGAGGAGGGGGGGGGAGACAAATTGAGCTCCACCTGCCTCTACCCCACCTCTCAACCCTCCCCCATACCCCTACCATCCCCCAACCCACCCGTCATTCTTAAGTGGCAGTTACATCTCAAGCTGATTTCATGCTTAACACTCTTGGTCCCACTGCTAATACAAACACAGAACACTAGGATATGTTAAAAGAATATGATATAACTATCAACATACTTCAGCAAGAAATTAATGCATAACAATATTAACAGTAAAACAAAAACGTTAACAATAGCCACCTCAGGCCTCACGTGTCGGGTGCACTGCTTTGGACACACACACACACACACACACACACACAAACAAACAAAAACATACACACACAGATATAAAAGTGGAAGTGCAGGAAGTGTACAAATTACTGGAAACTCAAGATGTAAGGAAAGCCCCAGGACCAGATGGAATTTCAAATTGGGTACTGAAGGAATGCAGAGACCAACTGGCAGATAAGATTCACAGTTTAATTGTGTGTTCGCTGAAAGAAGGGAAAGTGCCTCGGGAATGGAAGAGACCAAATGTGGTACCAATTTACAAGGGAGGAAACAAGGAAAAACCCCTGAACTATAGACCAGTGTCCCTAATCAGCATGGTTGCAAAATTGTGCGAGAAGATTCTGAAAGATAGGTGGATTAAATATCTGGAAGAGATGAATATTTTGACTGAAAGTCAATTTGCATTTAGAAGTGGAAGGTCATGTGTTTCCAACTTGTTGAGCTTTTACTCAAGAGCGATTGATGTGCTACAAGAGAGAGACGGTTGGGTGGATTGTGTATACTGTATTTAGATTTGGAGAAAGCCTTTGACAAGGTACCCCATAAGAGACTAATGTGGAAATTAGAGCATATAGGAGGACTGAAGGGAAGCCTCCTGGAATGGATGAGAGACTTTTTGAGTGACAGACAAATGAGGACAGTAATAAAGGACAGGACGTCTGGATGGAGAGAAGTAACAAGTGGTGTCCCACAGGGCTCGGTGTTGGCGCCAGTAATGTTCCTGATTTACGTAAATGATATGGTAGATGGAGTGAACAGTTATGCAAGTCTGTTTGCTGATAATGCAAAGATCTTGTGGAAGGTAGAGGTTCAAGGGGACTGTAAAATGCTGCAGGTGGATCTGGATAGGATACATGACTGGAGCCGGATGTGGGAAATGAAATTCAGCGCAAAAAAAATGTAAAATATTGGAAATGGGTAAAGGCACCAAGAGACCATCACTGAATTACATGATGGGTAATGAACCAATCACAAAAGCAAGAGAAGAGAAAGATTTAGGAGTGCTGGTCCAGGATAGTCTGTCACCTGAAAAACACATCAACAAGATAGTTAGAGAGACATATAAACTCTTGACCAACATAAGAGTGGCATTTCATTACATGAATGAAGAGATGATGAAAAAACTGATAGTGGCCATGATCTGCCCCAGGTTAGAATATCCAGCAGTAGTGTGGTCCCCACACAAAAAGAAAAATATAGACAAGATTGAGAGAATGCAAAGAACAGCAACCAAGATGATCCCCAGTCTGGCAGATCTGTCATATAGTGAGATGCTAGAAAGGCTGGATTTGCCATCCTTAGAGGAAAGGAGAGAGAGGGGTGACATGATTGCAGTGTTCAGGACCATGATGGGAGTAGATAAAATTGATAGAGAAGATCTGTTTTTATGGGATAAGAGAGCAACAAGAGGACATGGTCTGAAACTGAAGAAGCCACGCTGCTTGAAAGACATCAAGAAATATAGTTTTCCGTATAGAGGCATAGACCTGTGGAATAGACTGGACAAAGAGATCGTCCAGTCTAAAAACTTAAACAAGTTTAAAGCAAAATTTGACTTATTGAGAAACAGAGACGGGACCCCATGAGCGTAGCTCATTTCCTGTATATCACAGTTAGGTAAATACAATTAGGTAAATACACACACACACACACTACAGGAGAGAAGGAAAATAGGAAACATGATTATGCTATATAAATGCATATCAGGGAAGGAGAAAATAGACATAAATGAATATATAACCAATGGGGAAGCATCAGCAAGAGGACACTGCAAAAAAATTCATAAAAAGAGTGGTGATAAAGACGTAAGGATATTTAGTTTCCCAAATAGGGCAATTGATCAGTGGAATGCACTGCTGAATGAAATGGTGTGTGCCAAAACAATTCATAAATTTAAGGAGATGTATGATGAAAATGGTTTAAGACACGGCACAGTACGAGCTTCTCATTCTTGTAAAGATACAATTAGGTAAGAACACACACACAAACAAACAAAAACATGCACACACACACACACACACACGCAGTGGTAGCGTTCTCACTTGCCATCTGGTAGACGGGAGTTCGCGCCTCGCTCAGGTTGCGAAAAGTTTCACTGATGAAGTGGGTGGTTACTGTCCCCCTTGAGCAAGGGGATGGGTGTGTGCGTGTGTGAAGGTCACAGCCTTGCCCATAGATCGGACTATATGAGCTCTCAGCTTCCTTCCGGGAGGGTAAAAGCTGACGATCACTACCATCAAGTGATCCTGACCGACCCGGTGAGTTACACACACACACACAGACACGTACGCACGCAAGCACCCGACGCATGAGGCCTGGTATGGCCATTGTCAACGTTATAATGCATTAACTTCTTGCTGCAACGTTTACAGTTATATTATATACTTTTTACATGTCCTAGTGTTTTGTTTGTGTACAGTAGGTGCGGAAAGTGTTGATGCCATCTTAAAAAAAGAAAACATTCTTGTGGTTAGCAAGGAGAAACAAATAAATTAACACTCACCATTGAATTTAGTATTTACTGGCATTCCCTTTCACCTTTATTATCTTCTTAAGGCGTCTGGGGAGACTGATGGCGTAGTTTTGCAGAACAGACGGACTAAAACTGCTCCATAGCTGCTTGACTGCAGCCTCAAGTTTAGGCAAAGATGATGTGTCCATACTACGCAGCTGCCGCTTCATGTGCGCCCATAAATTCTCAATGGGATTGATATCTGGGCTGTTTCCGGTCCAATCTCGAATAAAGGGAACCTCACAGTCTGTTAGCCACTGTTTCACTGACTTTACAACATGTGCAGGAGCAGAATCTTGCATAAATACTCTTGCCTTGGTTTTATCAAATGAGTCACTTAAAACATCACATAAGAGCTCCAAATAATTGTTCTGGTTCACTTTTTCATTTGCAGGTAGAATTACCAACTCACCAACACCATAATATGTAAAGCAGCCCCAAGCCATGAGTGAGGCTGGGTATTTAACAAACTTGGAAGTGTACTTAGGATCCAGGGGGTCACTGCCTGGTTTGCGGTACACTCGTGATGAAGGGGTACCAGTGACAGTAAATGTTGACTCATCACTCCAAAGCACAGTTTTCCATTGCTCCTCACTCCAGGCAAGATATTTCTTACAAAAATTTACTTTCTTTTTCTTCTGAAGTGCAGTTAGCAGTGGTTTTTTTACGAGCACAAAAACTCCTGTAGCCCAGATCGTCATGCAACAGCTGCTGCACACTTCTGACAGACACATCTGCCAGCAACTGTGGGTTCTTTTCCTTTAGATCCTGTGCTGTTAGCCTTGGATCCTTGCTAACTTGCCTTGAGATCAGCTGACGGGTCCTGAAGGTTGTCTTACGAGGTCTCCCAGGCT
>JAGKTI010026484.1:0-11894 GCA_018397915.1 Birgus latro | reverse complement strand
GTGTGGGGGATGATGGTGGTGGTGGTGGTGGTGGCGGTGGTGGTAGTGGTAGTGGAGATGATGACGATATGATGATGATGGTAGTGATGATGGTTTATTGATATGCTGATGATGATGATGATAGTAGTTGTGATGGTAGCTAAGATAATGATGGTGATGATGATGATGATGATGATTATTATTATTTTCTCTGTTACCTATGTGTTATATGGGGGGGGTGAGGACCGTTATGAGCTTGGTTAGATGTGCAAGAAGGTGGGGCTATATGCTTCGTAAGATGTAGGGTTGCAAGAGCGCAGTGTTACCTCTGTTTTATTTAGTTATCCTTGAGCTGTGGTTGTGTTCGTGTGTTTGCTCTTTATTTCGGTTATGTTCGTGTGTTTCAGTGTCTGCGTTGGTATTGTTGTGAAGCTGGATTGCTAGCTAGATTGTTCTGGAGAATTCCCGATGTTTGTTGTAGTTCCGGTATGAGTCAGAGTTGCCAGTTAGCCTGCTGTTTGTGGGCATAGTTTTTTGTAAGTTATGCACTAATTTTTGTGCTCTTTTTCGCTATAATGTTTTATTTATGTGATTCTTAAATTATGTACTTTAATTTATGTCATATGCAGTGTAAGAAAACTCTGGCATGTTTTGGATGTCTCTGACTTTGTAACTATTCTAACCATTGCCCTCATCGGGAATGTACGGGAAATGTGGAAAAGTGTAGAACACTCTAGAATACAGGAAGCTTATATAAGGATGGGGACGAGACTAGAGCAGTTTCAGTCAGTTTTCAGTTCAGTTTGACTATAGTGCAGTGTCAGTGAAGTTTGTGTGTTTTCGGTACTTGTCAAAACAGTGACGTGTTGCTGGCAGACAGAAAGTGTTATTGCAGTCTGTGTACCTCCGGTGCTTGTGAAAATAGTGAAGTGAAGCAATAAAACATTAAGTATAATTATTTGGAAAATAAAGACAGTATACTTAAGAAGCCAGTGTTTATTTATGACGCCTGAGCTGATCTTGTGTGCTGGACACTTAAAGGCTGGCCATGGGAACAACAACTCACTTGGTAACGTTCTTCATATACTGTACTACTGGTGTTGGACCTGTGGCAGTGTGGGATGGGGACATAACACTTGTGTCAGGAATGTGGATTTTTAGAAAGTGCTGCAGTGAGTCTAATCGTCGACATGGAGCAAAGGAGTGTGCAGACAAGATGCCGAGCTGGGCAGGAGGATGAAGTGTCATTCGCTATTGCAAGCACAATGTGTCCAACTACAGGCACAGAAAGAACTCAAAGAACAACTGCAAGCACAGAGTGAACAACTAGAGGTACGACGTGAAGAACAGAAAGGAATGACATGAACAACTTAGAGGCATTACAGGAGCAACAGAGGAAATTACAACTGAGGATGCAATGACAGCTAGATGGTTTCATGGGGGAAATGAAGGAAGAACAGGAACAATTGCAGGAAGAAGTGTATGCTGAGCTATGGCTGCAGAAGAATGAGGGAAGCAATAATATGATGGAGTGCAAACAACATGTAGACGACCAGCTGAAGACAATTAGTGAGAGAACTGTGATGCAGTGCAGACAGCATGTAGATAGCCAGCTGAAGCATGCAGTCGACCATGTGAAGACAATTAGTGAGAAAACTGAGGCTGTAGAGAAATATTGCACTGCTGAGCCTCAGGTTAGTGTACAGGGAGCATATGAAAAGAATGGACAGTGTATGGTGAATCTTGATAGATCTACAGCATCTAGAGGTAGCATTACAGGGTTGAATAATCAGAATTCAGAAAGTTTAAGTCCTGGCCTTAATTATGATGCTCCAGTTTTTAGGTCCCAAACCACTGAAGTGCACGGCAACAGTGGGGGTCCAATTAAAAAGAAACCACAGGAATTTGGTGATAGAGAATCTTGGAAAACTTGCCGTGCACAATTTGAGTTACATGCTGATCAGAATGGTTGGGAGGACAGGCAGAGGGCATTGCAGCTTGCTACTATCCTTAAGGGTGCTGCAATGGAAATTGTGGGTCAGATGTCAGTGATGGAGAGGAACAGCTATCAGTCCCTAGTCGAAGTGCTGTAGCACAAAAATGGGACCCTGTACCAGACTGAGGTTTACAAAGCAATTTTCTGGAATCCCTACAGCAGCTTGCTCAAGACCTGGAGAGTATGGTATACAATGCGTACCCTGGAGCAGCACCTAACCTGTTGGCTATTCTTCTTAGGGACCAGTTCATCTATGCTCTTGATAGTGCAGAGTTGAAAGTGAAAGTGAAGCAGGCATAACCCAGAACAATGGGAGAAGCACTAGCCAGGGCTCTAGAATTTGAGTCCTACGTCAGGTCCAGTACATTCACTTTTCAGGCAGGTCATAGTGCAGGATTCAAGGCAAGATAGGAGTAGGCACATGAGGTGAAAAAATTTGAAGGAAGCTGCTGGTACCGAGAAAAGCCAGGACATAGAAAAGAGGACTGCTACAAGTGGAAGAGGGAACAGGAAAAGACCGGAGGAGGTTGCTGGTTCTGCGGGAAGCCGGGACACAAGAAGGAGGATTGTTACAAATGGAAGAAGGAGCAAGAACAGAGCAGTGCAAGGAAATCTTCTATTGTAACAAAAGCGTGCTGGAGATGTAGGGAGGTGGGACACTACAGTTTTGAGTGTCCAAAGAAGAAAAAACAGGATAAGAAGAAGCCTGCAGAAGGAAAGAAAGAGCCGAAAACTAGTGGAGGCTGATGTTAAGGGGCAACCACCAACTGGGTTTTCCCAAGTAGCCCCACCACTGAGAAAATGCAAGCGAACTGCTGTCAACAGAATGCGAGTAGACAAAAGAAAAGACAGAAAGAACTGTTCCCTGGTGATTGATTCAGCCTCAGAGCAGACTTTTGTGAGCCCTGATGTGTTACATAATCGGTACAGTATCTGCCTGAGTCATCAGAACAATTGTGTGGCATAACTGGGCACCGCGCAGAACTGAAGGGACCCTTGGACGTCCGGATTGAAGAGGCAGGGCAAGAGGCCACGTTTCCAGTCTATGTAGTTGAGATGGAGGATCCTTGTCTTCTTGGTCTGGACTATCTGATGTCCATGTGATGTAAGCTGGACATCTCCTCCATGAAGATGAAGGTTCGAGGAAAGTCGGTTACTGTCACATCAGTGAGACGTACCAGTTCTGGTGGTGAGGGGAAGGTGCTCTGCACTACCGTTATGCCCTCAAAATCAGAACTATTGCTCCAGTGCAAGGTGAGTGGCTCTTTTGACAGCTCTCTAGGGGTAGTGGAGCCTGATGTATGGTGCAAGACAAAGGCTGGAGTGATGATGGGGCGAACTTTGATGGAAACAGGTGCAGGTGAAGTGCCGGTTGTGATGGCCAATTTCTCCAGTGAGCCACAGAAGATCAGTGAGGGAGAGATTGTGGGGCTGTGCCAGTTGGTGGACCCTGAGTGGCATCAGACGAAGGCCTGCAAAAGAAGTATAGTCAAAGAAGATGGGTATTTGCCAGACAACTTACAAGACCTATTTTCAAGAAGTTGCTAGTACCTGAATGGCTCGCAAGTTGAGGTGGTTGCTGACGAAGTTTGCTGACGTCTTTTCCACCAGAGACCTAGACCTGGGTTGCACTGATCTGATGGAGCATTGTATAGACACTGGGGATCATAGCCTGATTATACTTTCTGCATAGAGGATGGCGCCAGCCCAATGGCAAGAAATGGAGAAGGAGATGTAGAATCTCCAAAGTCAAGGAGTAATAGAGAAATACATCAGTCCCTGGGCATCAGCAGTGGTTCTGGTTACGAAAAAGGATGGCTTAGTAAGGTGCTGTATGGATTATCGATGAATGAAGTGACAGTGAAGGACGCATACCCCTTGCCAAGGACTGATGACACACTGAATGCTTTGTCAGGTGTCAAGTGGTCCTCCACCCTAGATATGAAAACAGGATATCATCAGGTCAAGGATGCAGAGGACGACAAGGAGAAAACAGCTTTTTTGTACGGGCAGGGTTTATGGTAGTTTAAAGTGATGCCATATGGTCTAAGCAATGCCCCAGCTACTTTTGAGCGTCTAATAGATCGTGTAAGGCAAGTCCTGCACTGGCAGACGGCTCTCATCTATCTCGATCATGTGTCGGGAAGCCGACATGCATCCCCTCGGGCAGATGTAAGACTCACAGCTGTTACAGGTGTGCAGGTGACACCGCCTGCCGGACGTGAGTTTAGGATGAAACGCGGACAGGGGGGAAAGAGTAGGGGTTCGATGGATTCTGTGTACAGCTGTGGGCAATAGGGAGATGGAATAAGGAAGAGAGGTTGAGAGAAAGAGATAACTGGAGGAAGGAGGAAGAGAGAGAGAGAGGGGTAGTGCAGGTGGTGTTGGTCAAGTTGTTTACACAGGAAAAGTGTTGGCTAGGCAGTTCAGACCGTGAGAGCGTAAGCTGACTACGGGATATTGCGGTGTGGGAACCGAGCTGACGCAGCGAGTCTGATAGGGCCTCTACGGTGGATGAAGCGGGGGAGATGTGGGTGACGGCGTTGGGTGAGTGGGTGAAGTCATCACCCACCACACACCACATGACCCGCTGGCGAATATCGGCAACTTTCTGAGGCCAGATAGGGCTAGAGAGTTCAGTTCAGACTAGAGCCTGGAGGAGAGTCCTTGTGAACGGAGGCAGCCTGGCGTGCTTGGTGCAGAGACGTCGCTGTATAGCCAACGTAAAGTTCCAGGGAGTCAGCAATGCGAGCACTACTGGTAGTAAGTGAAAGTACATGCTTTGTGACCGCGGGTACAACCGACTAGCAGTGCTATTTATTTGTCTGTCGTCTGGGAACTAGTAAGGACTCCTAGTTTGAAACGGAAGGAGTTAAGAACTAGTAAGGACTCCTAGTTTGAAACGGAAGGAGTTAAGATTTTAAATGTTTAAGTGTGTTTTTCTTATACTGATGTAGCATTGATTTCATATATATGAGTGAGTGCTATATATATATAACAGCACTAGTGATTTTTTACAAGACTGGCTTTGCTTTATTAAAATAGTGTTAGTATTCAAGTGACTTAAGAGTAGACGTGTATGTGCGGTTTTTTGGTACATTTGCACGTGAAGTGAAATGAGGTGGGAATTACCTCAGAGTTATTTGTGGATTTTTGTGGATACTATTTTGTAATTAAAGCCTAGAAAAGCCATATTGCTTTTTCACTTCTTCCAGTTCCCAGTTCTAAGTACATGTGTGTAGTGGCATGTTAGTGAAGTCCCCCATGTCGCGCGTTGCCAGTGTCGAGGCGGATTTAGACCACGTTACCATTCACTATTAAATACGGGAGAATATATTCCCGAGAAATACCGTAACGACACCTGGGTAGCGGTGCGACACATGTAATTCTGTTTGGATGGACTCTCGACCAAGAATTGGAGAGGCTGTCAGAGGTGCTCAACAAGATGCAAGTGGCACACCTCAAGGTGAACCCCAAGAAGGGCTATTGTTTCAGAAGGAAGTGAAGTACCTGGGACACATTGTAGGCAAGGGCGATGTCTGTACTGATCCAGAGAAGGTGGCAGGTATGGAGAACTGGCCAGTTCCAACGTCTGTGAAGGAGCTACAGAGTTTTCTGGGCTTGTGTACCTACTACCGGCGTTTTGTCTAGGACTTTGCGATGATAGCGGCACCTCTGCACAAGCTGTTGGGAAAGAAGCAGAAGTTTGCATGGACTGCAGTGACTCGGAAGGCCTTCAAGGAACTCAAGAATGCTATGGCAAACTCTCCAGAATAGCCATACCCTGATCAGAGTCAGCCATTTATCTTGGACTGTGACACTAGTGACCATGGTATTGGTGGAGTCCTGTCACAGAAGAAGGATGGCAAAGAGTATTTGGTGGCATATTAAAGGAAGTTCGGTCCATAGGAGCAGAACTACTGTGTAACCAGTAAGTAGCTTTTGGCAGTGATGAAGAGCCTTGATTTCTTCCATCTCTACTTGTATAGGTCCTACTTCATCATCAGGACAGACCATGCGGCACTCAAATGGTTTTAGATGTTGAAGAGTCAGGGAGGACAACTAGAACGCTGGCTCGGGAAGCTAGACCAGCACAGTTATGAGGAGCAACACCGTCCTGGCGAGAACATGGCTATGCTGACAGCCTGAGTTATTGGCCTTGTGACTCAGATTGCTGGCAGTGTAGTAAAAAGGATCATAGTAAGAAATGCAACCATACTGCAGTGACTTTGCGAGCGTCAGATGAAGAAGACCTGAGAGGATACTGGTGGAGGATGCAAATTACAACCAGTGCTTGAGTGGCTGCAGCAAAGTACAGTGCAAAAATCTTGGGAAGAAGTTTCAAGGTTAAGCCCTGTGATCAAGAGCTACTGGAGTCAGTGGGACCTTCTTCGTTTCAACAAAGGACTACTGGAGTGTCGACACCAGATGGCCTCAGCAAGTATTGGCAACTGGTGATTCCAAAGAAGATGATGTCCGAGGTCTTGGAAGAGTCCTATAACCAAATTACTAGTGGGCACCTGGGAGTAAAGAAAACTCTAAGTCAGCTGTGACAGAGGTTCTACTGGACAGACATGCAACATAATGTTGAAGAGTGGTGTCGGGTCTGTCATGCATGCTGTGCCAACAAGGAACCAAAGAAACGTGGTTGTTCCCCTCTTCAGCTGTAAGAAGTGGGTGCACAGATGAAAAGAGTCGTGGTTGGCACTGCTGGACCTCTGCCACTCACTGAAAGAGGAAACCAGTATTTATGTGTCGCAATGGACTACTTTACAAAGTGGCCAGAAACCTATGCCATCCCTTATCAAGAGGCTGCGACTGTTGCTCAGGTTTTGGTTGAGAAGTTTGTCTGTCGTTTTGAGATGTCACAGGAACTTCATTCAGACCACGGTAGGAACTTCATTCAGACCACGGTAGAAACTTTGAGTCTGCTGTTTTCCGTGCGTGCTGCAAGTTGCTGGAAATCAAGAAGACCAGGACGACCCCATTAAGGACACAGTCAGATGGGATGGTGGGGAAATTCAACTGGACCCTGGAACAAGAACTGGCAAAGAACTGCATAGAGGGACAAACAGAATGGGACCAGAAATTACCTGCGCTGTTGATGGCATATCGGTTTGCATCCGATGAGTCTACTGGCTACACACCCGTAAAACTGATGTTGGGCCATGAGTTATGCTTACCTGTTGACTTGTTAACCCGTCATGTCCCAACCGATTTTCCACCACTGCCCCCCCTCAGATCTGACCAATTTTTTATTTACTTTTTTTTTTGGCTCAAACTTCCGCTATTGGTGAGAAAAATAGAAAATTCATTGAGAAATTGCCCACCTGCGCTTAATAATGCCAGATACAGGTAATGGTACCCTCACCTTGCTCGCTTGTTATGGCTGGTCTGGCTGCAGAGAAAATGGTAGTATGGGAGGGTAACTATTTCAAACCACTCACTTTTGGTATTTATTTTTTTGGTACGAATTTATGTGTAGTATAAAAGTATATTGGTTTTCACACAATAATACAGGCAATATAAGCATTGTCCACTCACCAAAAACATCAATATATGCCATCTTCCTTTACGACATTACCACCTCATCACTTCTGTTTGTTTCTTCCTCTGGTTTGATTCTTCTGTTGCCCTTCACCTCAGGAATCACTTTTGCCATGAATTTCGTCTTTGGGGAGACCGTGGTGTTACATGTCTTTACTGGCCAGGTCACTGCTGAAAGGTGAGTTGCTGAGAAAATATCATGCGGAGAGGTGGAGGGGGGTCAGGTGGGGCCAGGCAGTACCCACCTGACGGCGGGCAAAGGAAGGTCTCCCACATATGCCTACCAAACATCACCCATGAAACTTGAAAAATGTGCAAATGACTGACGTTGCAGTTGCATCACTTATGGGTATACGTCGTTTGGTGTCACCGTGACAAAATGTTGTAACGTACCCATACGTCAAATGGACGCCTCGGGTTAATGGGAAGACCACCTGGTGAAGAGCTGCCTATAGACACCTCCAGCTATGCGAAGCTTTTCTGGGAAATGCTGGCTGAGGTACATCATCAAATGTTAGGAGCCCTTAAGTTTTCAGGAGACGTGATGAGGTGCAAGTATTATGCCAAGGCAAGTGAGGTGAGCTTCAAGGACTGTGACCAAGTTTCGTTATACAATCCTCGGCAGAAGAAGGGACAGCCACTGAGGTTACAGTGCCCATGGGATGTCCCTTACACTGAAGTTGGACTGCCTGTCAGATGTAGAATACCAGATTCGTGGAGGCAGGAAATCTCGCCCACAGGTGGTACACGTGAACCATCTATGGCAGTACCATGGGCCAGGACAGCACAGCTGGGACATCTCTGTGGAATCGTGTTCACCGGCAACTGAGGATGTTGAGGAGGACCAAGGAGCTGAAGTGCAAGAGGATAGTGAGTTTCCCAAGGGAAGAAGTACATCAGAAAGAGGACCAACACATTCCAGGAGTGGACTGTGCGAAAGAGCAGGGACATCATCGAAAGTGGCATAGGAGAAAACCTGGTAAGTTGAAGGATTACTTTGCGTATAATTAAATGTTTTGTTTGGATTAACCCGCCCATTCCCCCCGACATACGATGCATGCACGTCACAACTTTTTTTCACGCTGAAACCCACCGACGTGCATCGTATGTCAGTCAATTGCAAGGTTCATCGTCTGCACATTTTTCAAGATTCGCGGGTGCTTTTTGGTAGCCATATGTGGGAGACCCTCCTCTACCCCAGCTAGGTGGCAACACTGCCTGACCCCGTTCAAACCCCCCCTTCGGGAGGTGTGTGATTTTCTCGCAACTCACCTATTAGCAGTGACATGGACAGTAAAGACATGTAGCACCACGGTCTCTCTGACGATGAAATTCATGCCGAAAGTGATTCCTGGTGTGGAGGACAAAGATTATTTGGCACCAGAGTTTGTAATGAATAGAAATAATGAGGAGGTAACATCGCCAAGTTAGGTGCAATATGTTGATGTATTTGTTAAGGGAACAATGCTTATATCACCTATATTTTTGTGTGAAAAGCAATATACTCTTGTACTACATATAAATTCGTACCAAATAAATAAATACCTACGAGGCTGTGTGGTTTTGGTTAAGTTTCTCTCGCAATGGGATCATATTTCAAGAAGCGTGGCATGATAAAAAAAAAAAAAACGGTAGTCAGGTGAGGGATCTTTGACCTGTTTAGAATATTTTTTCGCTTCAGGTGAGCGCTTTCTCGCTGAATTTCGATGTTTCTTACCAAAAGCGAAGGTTTGAGCAAAAAAAAGACAAGTTGAAAATCGGTCGGGTTCTGGGGTGGTGGGTAAAAAAGTGGTTGGGACTGGGCTGGTTAAGAACTATGTTTGTACACATTGTGTATTTTGTCTGTATGACAAAAGGATAAGGGAGGGGATAGTGGTGAGAAGCTGGATTTCTAGCTAGATTGTTCTGGAGAATTCCTGATGTTTGTTGTTGTTCTGGTACTAGTCAGAGTTGCCAGTTAACCTGCTCTTTGTCAGCGTAGTTATTTTGTAAGTTATGCATTAATTTTTGTGTTCTTTTTCTCCATAATGTTCTATTTATGTGATTGTTTTTTAAATTATTTAACCCGAGGAGACCCGACGACATATGGGGACGTCGCAACATTTTGTCAAGGTGACACCTGGCATCGTACCCATACTTCGTGCTATTGCAAGGTCAGTCATTTGCAAATTTCTCAAGTTTCACGGGTGATTTTTGGTAGGCTTATGTGGAAAACCTTCCTCTACCTGCTGTCAAGCGGGGATACTGGCTGGCCCCACCTGACACCCCTTCCCCCCCACAGTCGGCAATTCACCTGTTAGCAATGAACTGGCCAGTAAATACATGTCGCACGACGGTCTCTCCAATGATGAAATTCACGGTGAAAGTGATTCCTGAGGTGGAGGACAAAGAAATAAAGAAGGTAGAGGAAGAAGCAAGCAGAAGTAATGATGTGGTAATGTCATAAAGGAAGGTGCCATATGTGGATATGTTTGGTGAGTGAACATTGCTTATATTGCCTATATTATTGTGCAAAAACCAATATTGTCTTGTACTACACATAAATTCATACCAAATAAATAAATACTTAATTTAAAGTGGCTTGAATTAGTTAACCTTCCCATAGTTCGTTTTCTTTTAAGCCAGGTACCCTGAGATAGAACGAAAAGATAAGGTTGACTGTCACCTGTAGCAACATTTATAAGCTCAAGAGGGCGATTTCTCTATGAATTTTCGATGTTTCTCACCAAAAGTGGAGGTTTGAGCAAAAAAAAAAAAAATCCGAAATTGGTCGGGATTGGGGGGCATTGGAGGTGGGAAATCGGCCGGGACGTGACAGGTTAAATTAATTTACGTTGTATGCTCTGTGTTATGGAGTGTAAGAAAAATCTGGCATGTTTTGGATGTCCCCGAGTTGGGAACTTTTGTGACTGTTGCCCCTTTTGGGAATGCACGAGAAATGAGGAAAACTGTAGAACACTCTAGAATATAGGAATCTTATATAAGGATGGTTAAGGAGCTAGAGCAGTTTGTCAGTTTTTAGTTCAGTTCGAGTGTAGTGCAGTGTCAGTGAAGGAAGTCTGTGTATTTTTGGTACTTGTAACAACAGTGAAATGTTTTTGGCAAACAGTGGAGTATTACTGCAGTTTGTGTATCTTCGGTGGTTATGAAAATAGTGAAGCAGGAATGCATTAAGTTTAATTATTTGGATAATAAAGACAGGGAACTTAAGGAGCCGCTGTTTATTTACAAAACCTGACCTGATCTTGTGTGCCATACACTGAAAGACTGGCCATAGGAAGAACAACCAACTGGGCAACGTCTTCGTATACTGTACTACTGCTGTTGGAGAATGTGGCGGTGTGGGACGGAGACGTAACATTGGTGTCAGGAGTGTGGATTTTTAGAAAGTGCTGCAGTAAGTCTACTCTTCGACATGAAGCAAGGGGTGTGCACACAAGATCTCGACCTGGGGAGGAGGACGAGGTGTCATTGGCTTTGCAAGCTGCAAGCACAAAGTGTCCAACGACAGGCTCAGAATGAAGGACGTAACTCAAAGAACAATTACAGGCACAGAATGAAGGACAAAGAACTCAAAGATCACTTACAGGCACAGAATGAAGGACACTTCAAAGTACAATTGCAAGAACAGAGTGACCAACTAGAGGCTCAACATGAAGAACAACATGAACAACTTTATGAGCCATTGCAGGAAACACAAGGAGCTAGATGCTTTCATGGAGGAAATGAAGGCAGAGCAGGAACAACTGAAGGAGAAAGTGTATGCTGAGCTACTGCTGCAGAAGTATGAAGGTAAGCAATACTGCGACGGAGTGCAAACAGCATGTAGACGACCAGCTGAGAATAATTAGTAATGGAATTGTGATGAGTGTAGACAGCATGTAGATAGCCAATTTACGCATGTAGTCGACCATGAGAAGATAATTAGTGAAAAAGTTGAGGCTGTAGAGAAATTTTGCACTGCTGAGCCTCAGGTTAGTGTACGGGGAGCATATGAAAAGAATGGACAGTGTATGGTGAATTTTGACAGATCACAAGCATCTAAAGGCACCATTAGAGGGATGAATAATCAGAATGCACAAGTTTTAAGTACTGGCCTTAATTATGATGCTTCAGTTGTTATGTCCCAAACCACTGAAATGCATGGCTATAATGGGGGTCCAGTTAAAAAGAAACCTCAGGAATTTGATGGTAGCGTATCTTGGGAAGCATACCATGCACAATTTGAGTTACTTGCTGATCAGAATGGTTGGGATGATAGGCAGAGGGAAGTGCAGCTTGCTACTGGCCTTAACCCCTTAACCGCGGGTTGTCACTTTCGTGACGTGGTTGGGTGCAATGGATCATACCGCAGGGCATCACTTGAGTGACT